>CAIGRO010167348.1:0-11118 GCA_903798355.1 Fraxinus baroniana | reverse complement strand
AGCTTTGTACAAATAGGTTATTTGGCCATTGTATTCATTTTTCTTTATTTACTCCATGTTTGGTATTGATAAAATCAAATTTTAATTTAAATCTAAATCAAACAATCAATATTAACCAAATATTTCATTGGTTCCACAACTTTTCAACCACACATTCCATCAAATTTTATCAAAATTTAGTAAAAATCTAATTTTAATCTCCATCAAACAACCCCTTAGATTAGGTGGGTGTTTTGTGACGATTAAAATTAGATTTTTAATAAATTATGATATAAGTTTTTGAGATATGTGATTAAAAAATTGTGAAACCCACGAATGATATGATTAATATTGATTGTTTGAATTTGACTTAAATTAAAATCTGATTTTAATTCGAAAGAAAACATAAAGGATGGTCAGATGCTCAATTGGATCGATTTCTACATTTATTTCACTTTTGATAAACAACTACACTTTTATGCTAAATCATTGATTAAAATAATCAGCTACAACTCAACCTTAAGTATTACGTGTCAGATGCCAATAGAGTCGAAAACTAACTAAACATTACTCTTCGTACATTTATCTTACGCGAAATAACTAAGGTGACAATGGGTCGGGTGACACTCAAGCTCAACTTGACCGTATGGATGAGCCAAGCCGAGCCGAGCTCGTGTGGAATTTTATAATGGGTTCGTAGGCCTCATGAATCGAGCCATCCACAAACCTGCTTTTTTCTGTATTTTAAAATAAATTAATAAAATACGCGTAAGACGAGAATTTTTTTAAAAAATAAAAAATAAATAAAACAAGTTCAAAAAATGAAAAAATAAATAAAATGAAATAACCAACCCACGAGGCCAAACGACCTTGCACGTGAGCTCACGTGCTCACCCCAACAGGCTCCGCTCGTGGAAAAAAAAAAGTGAGCTTGACTCGGCCTCGTCTCAAAAACGAGCCCGAGTTGCCCATAAGCCAAACTGGGATTTGGTCGGCTCGGTTCATTTGCCGCCCATAGAAACACCACCTTACTTCCATACGGTTTGCTGAAGCCGAACAAGTTGACATACGGTAATTCATCAAATCCCCAGTCTTCAACAAGATTTAACTTAAAAAGAACTAGTACTGAAATACAAAATCTTATCCGAGACAAATGTTCAATCCTAAGATATTGACCTCGGAATGCCTATGGACTGGGAAGGTCTGAATATTTTATAATAGAAATAGATATAACAGTTTCACTGTAAACGGATGACGTCCACCTCGATTTATCAGTTATGGTAGTTCTGGCATTCGCCGGTCGAGTATGCACCATTACTTGCAGAAGATTTATCTGAATGCACCCTCCTGTAGAACAGCACGTAAGCAGCAGCTGACTTTACATCTTCTTCATTGATTACTGATATGTGGCTGTCGTCGAAGTTGTACCACCTATTTTCATCAAGAAGCTGCATACGACAGATTTGAGGTAGAACATTACGAATCTATATTCAGCATGATATCAGGAATATTAAAACAGTACTGAAAGGATATGGCACACCTTAATATGTGCTGTATAGTGCCCACTTCCCATGCCTCCGTAATGATTTGTCAAGGCATAGAGTTCATAGATCTGACGCGGGGTGTTCTTGTTGGCTATGTAGTTAGTCACATCGAAGTCGTGAATTGGAAAATTTACAAATGTGTCTAGCTTATGCTTTATCGATCTGCTGTAAGAGAACCTTTTAAGATGAATAACCAGCACTTCAGGAAGCCTCCAAAGATCCAGCTTCTTGCTTGCTTGGCGCCTCTCCTTGCATTGAGGACAATACCTTTTCACAAAGATCGGCAAATTAGATGTTCCTTAATGAGATAAATGTAGAAAACTGACCCATCCTGGTAAATATTAAAAGAAGAATCGTACCACATGTCTTCAGGGACCAATGGCTCTTCACGTAGAAAAGCTTCCAAACAAGTATACAATGAGAGAGGTTCAGTTCGAGCTTTCTTGTTTACATGCCCATATTTACAAACTTCTGGCAAGGTTTCTAAGTGGCTGGTATCGTAACTTCCCAAAAGCTTTTGTGACCAATCAGCAAATACAAGGATCGACATAGATGATGATGACAACTTAACCACCTTATCCTCACCAACAGTTAAATCTATGCAAGCATTATTTTCATCAACCAACTGCAGCGGAAGTTTATGGAAGGTCACTGGTTTAAAACTGCCACCGTAGGATTGTCTCGCATTGGAACCATCTGAATCGGCACAAAATTCAGTAGATCTAGTGGCATGAAATTGATTTGATGTTGCCACGGGTGCATTAGAACAATTAATACCTGGATATTCAGTGTTATTTTTCCTTAACATGGGCGAGAGCATTTTGTTTACCATCAGCTGGATATCACCTCTAGTTATAGTATCATCACATGAGATGGGAGAAACAAGAGGGGTCCCGTAAGGCTTCCACCCCATAGTGCTCTGAGAATTACCAGCGCCCCTAAAAAACATAGAAAAGAAGAAAAACACGGGTTATCTTAAAATAGCCAGTGTAGCACTTAGCATTACACGCAAGGAATAATTCTGCTTACTGTTCTCCCCGGCGGTGTATCAATTGAAGAAACTTAGTTTTTTTCAAAACTTTTGGTATCTTGTAGGCAGCAAGGTGGTCATCGTCTTTTATGGAAGACAGCGATATCAATGGATCCTCCAAAAATCGGTAAATCAAGTGACCTCTTATCTATGAGCAACACATAGATGATTTCAGTTAGAAGTTTCGTAAATAAGTGTTTCAAAAAATTACTAGATTTACTCTGCAGACCTCCGCAAGAAGGAGCTTTTCGTTGAGTTGCAAAGAACAAGCATTGCTCAGTGCTTGGATCAAATCCCTGCAACGTCCCTGCTTTGGAACACTTACAGTGCAAGCAGCTGGGAGGGCACTTCCGTCGCAAGTAAAAACAGTTACCGTCATACTACGAGTGATGGTAGATTGAAGGGGCAAGGAAAGATACATGAATGGATCAAATGTAACTGAGACTTTATTACAGGCAGGACAGACCAGGGTTGATTTGTATTGCCCCTGCAAAAATGTGATTTGCACATGAATTCCAAAACAATGAGAAGGTAAAAATTTGGTTTTCCTTGATCGAGTACAGACATGCTCTAGTCTCATTATGAATTCTCTTTTTCAAATGCCTGCGATGACATGTTTCAAGGAATCTGATTTCCTTGACAATGATGTACGGTTGATTTTACCAAATGTTGTGTGGAAGATTATTTTCTTCCTCCAGGTCCAGCAAAATCACTGCTCTTCCAACTCTTCTATAAACAAGTCAAATGCAGTCTTGTCTACCATTAACTATGAACAATCTATGCAGTAAGATGAAGATTTCAACAAAGTGGATAGAAATGAAATAAGTCATTTCCAGAGGCTATAGGCCATACTTAAATTGTAAAGGAAAATTAAAAGGTATTCAAGTGAGAGAACATCTGTTCCATCCTCTTTCCCCAGTATTTTTCAACAAAAAAGATGATTTAAATTGAATTAAAATAATACATTAAAGTCTATATCTAGTTGCCACTGGTTTTCTGACTAAGCAATACAATTGTTGATATATGACAATCCTATCGTAAATAGGATAAAAGTTAAATATTTATAATAAGTTATCTAGATGTAATACGTTTTATCTTTTTATTCTTATTTCTTGTTTAGAATCTGATTTCTATTTTCTTTTCAATCTCAATTACATTCCAATGTTCTTTTTTCGAACTTTATTTTTCCTACAACATTTGATTCGATATTTCATGATATGAATATTCATTTGGATCGATTTAAATTTTTTTACAAAAACTTACAATGTGATAATAATAAATATATTGTCGATTAAATTTAAATAAAAAAATTATTTTAGATTATTAAATGTAAAATCATAATCGATAATTTTTCTTTTCTATCTATTCTCAACCCCCATACTCACACTAATTTCTCTCAATTTCATTTTTCTTCAGTTTTTTTTCTTAAATTAAGCTAATATTTTTAAGGTTTCGTTCAGTATTTTAAGTTATAAATATGAGTTTTAAGAGATTTAAAATTTGTTAGAAATGTTGAAGTACGGCCATGATAAATATATGGTCGATAAATTTTAAATATAAAAAATAATTTAACATTAATTGTGAAACGTAAAGTCGTGGTTGTTTATGTTTCTTTTCAATTTCAACCTTATTCTAATATCCTTTTTCGAACTTTATTTTTCCTACAACGTTTAATTCGATATTTCACGATATGAATATCCCTTTGAATCGATTTAATTTAAAAAAAAAAAAATCTAAAATGTGATAATAATAAATATATTGTCGATTAAGTTTAAATATAAAAATTATCTTAAATTATTAAACGTAAAATCATAATCTTTAATTTTTCTTTTCTACCCACCCTAAAAAAACTTAAAATGTGATATGCAAGGCTCCTAAAGGTTTGTACTCGAAGAAAATTGAGGAAGAAAGAAGAAACAACAATATCTTGGTCTTTTGTTAGCGTATGGGTGTTTTTAAAATTGAATTGATTTATATTGATTATTTAAGATGAATAATTTCCCCTTTTGTTTCTAACTTCTTTTTTTTATTTGTTTATTTTTTGTTGTAACTTTAAGATTTTCTATTGAATAAGTTTGGCTAAATAAAATTTAATTAGTGATTTCTTAAAAAATAACTAAAAATCAGTCAACACTATTACATAGCCAACTATACTACGACACGTGCCTTGCACGTGCCTCCAACTAGTTTACAATAGGATTGTCATACATCAATTGTATATTTAGCATTGTATGCATGCACTAGACATAGGCAGAATTTCATACAGCTAAGCAGTCCAAAGGGGTTGTTCCAACAATCGCTCACAATGTAATAAGAATAATGTAAATCATATAAAAGTTACTACATGCATAGCAGAAATCACTGAACACTACTTTAGCTCACCTATAAATGGAGTTTAACTACTAAGGTAATAAGCATTTCTATTGGGTTTTTAGCAACAATTTGGAGGTGAGTAAAAGGGACCTCCAGAATGGTACTGCTGGTTCATATTTCAGAAGTCCCTTGATTACTGTATTATGTATTTCCAGTTATCACAAAAGTTTCTTGAATTATTCTATGAATGACCTCATTTCTTAGATGATATTGTTTTCAAATCCAGTGGGGTAAATGAACCAAATTAACAAAATGGCCCCAAACAAAAACCATTCAGAAGTCTATGTTAAAAGGGCTTAAGACACAGCACCATACTATATAAAGCTGTGATAGACAAACTATGAGCATCGAATAGCTACAACTCCTCTATATAGCATGAGTAACTAAAAAATTATGGGCGTGTTCAGTCGTGCTTAAAATCCAATTAAAATTGAAAATATGGCGTTATTGGGTCTCACTCGTCTAATAAAAGTCAACAATAACGGTTAATTTTTCAATTTTAATGCGATTTTAATTTCTACCGAACACGCCCTATATGGAATTATTCCAAAATCTTAGTTCTATAAAATCATTACTGTGATACTTACTTGGCACACATCTACAATTATGGAATCATTACGAGCAATGTGATTTGCCCAATACTCATCAGCAACTTCTTCATCAGGTCGGCCATCAGCATCTCTAGATTTGATATATGGTTTGTGTTTAACACGATTTAAATCTTCATGAAGTCCATCTAACAAAAATGCGAGGAGCTCCTGCATAGAAAAAGGTAATTATTATAATTCTTAACTCCACCAATTAACATCAGCTTGGAGTCATGAAACTTCATGCGAAGCACTAAACCTGAGAATCATGTTGACTGCATCCACTAAATTGTGGTGCAAAGCGAGCAAGCTTTGCTTTGAATGACCTGGGGGCAACTGGAGTTCGCCCTGGTGCCCACAATTTTCTAAGCAACTCGCCAAATGCTAAAGCAAGCTCACCCTGCATATTAAAACAATGTCAGAAAAAATAGGACATCTTAAAAAATCGATCATATTTACAGCTCAAAGCACTATAGCAGCTGACTTTCTAGCATTTCATATACATCATTAACAAGAGAAGAAAGTCAATTCAAAATGTCAGGCATGTGCCTCAAACACACTGCAGATAGTGAAATGCCCAGTCCAAGACTAGTTTCATGTAAACTAAGGTTTACCATTTAAATCTCTGACCAAAACCCTAATTTAGAACTCTATGATCTGCCTAGATGGAATGGACAACAGTGGATGTATCTACTAAAATAGCTGGAATGAAGGAAGCTTTAATTGCACAACTTCTTAAACTGACAAAGCCACTAATGGCAGGTCATCAAAGTTCCACTAGCTTTTTGCATGATTTGAGTATAAGACCTTCAATTACTTCTATATTAGAGAAACAATCCCAAGTCACGCAACGGGTTAAGGCAAAAAAGGATAAAATAAGACGACTTCCTGTTTTAGTGCAATAGAAGAGATTTATTATTCTTTTATTCATACCATTAATGTTCATAACATCGAGCTAAGATGAATAATCCTGAATTATCTAAAAAGTACGGTCATAACTTATAGGTATCAAGCAACCTAGTCACCGCATATGGCTTAGATAAATTATCATTTGAGGTCAACCCATCAAGCAGAAAACAAGAAAAAGGGAATTCTACAAGCCTCAGCAGTGTTTTTGCAAGAGCAACATGACATGCCGGGTGGCATGAAAAAGAACAACGTAATTATTTGCCCGATAGAACAAGCCATCATTTTGATGGATCCTTCTACAATATGACGATGACACTGCTCCTCCATATAAAAGCAAGTAATAATTTCATCATTGTCACGAGTGTAACTTACAACCATGCCCAGAGGGTTCTGACGGTTTATTTCTTGATGATAATCATCTCGAAAATATCGTGCAAATTCTGGGGTATGAACAAGACATTGTATTGCACTGTTCATAAAGCAAGTATTTCCAAGATTCAACAGTCCAGTGAGACCACAAGAAGACCCCCTTGTACTAACACCACTCGGACCGTATGCCTTCTCAACATTTGTATTCTGCAACAACTCTGAATTACCATTTCTTGATGAATATTTGTTCACATAAAGACCTCCAGCAGGTAACGAACTAGACTGTGAAGCAGCAACAGCTAAGGCTCCATTGTCTGCAGATCCATTCTCCTGAACTGGACCCACGCAACCACCAGTGTCACTGTTGATAACCTCCACTAAAATCTGATTTGGGTCATTGCACAACAAAGGAAATGTGTAATGTCAGAACAATGTACAGCATCACATAATACATGATAAAGAGCACCATCCCTACAGACCAGGCAAAGTCGTCAATTGAAAGAAATAGTGAACAACAATTTACTAACATAAGTATCTCTCAATC
Organism: Fraxinus baroniana; assembly: GCA_903798355.1. NCBI lineage: Eukaryota > Viridiplantae > Streptophyta > Magnoliopsida > Lamiales > Oleaceae > Fraxinus > Fraxinus baroniana. Next base: position 3,783 of record CAIGRO010167348.1, on the reverse strand, counting down.
AAGTAAACCTAGCCAAATGTATTCAGGCAAACAAAAAAATAAATTTACCATTAAGTGCCAATAATTAACTCTGTACACATAATCAAACCAAGAAACTAGGGAAGACAGTTCAAGAACAAGTAAACCAAGTCATCGAGTATTACGCTAAATGGTACAACAAATGTATGATGAAACTGATAGGTTAGTAGGACTACTATAATGCCATATCACTAACTCTTTTGATACAAAAGCGGGATAGGTATACTGAAAACTGATTGTACCAAACTGACTGAAATAGAGATCAAATGCAGATTTGTTTCTGGCTGAATGAAGTCATGTTCAAAATAATTATCAAAATAATTTCCTTTTACACTTCTTTATTTTACGACAAGTAGGCGTTCTACGTGCATGGAAGAACAGGCAGTAATCTCCATTTTTTAGTTACTGAATGTTAACCGGAGTCCATTGGATGATATAACAAGAAAAACAGGCACCAGAAAAAATGGTGCAAATTCTGCATTCTATCAGGAAGAAGATATGAGAAAAAGACACTTCTCAGCTTAATCAGAATTTGATTTCAAACCGAACAAGACTTTGATATACAATCAAGGAAATATAGAAAACCAATGGTAAACAGATGAGATTGAAAAGCAACAGGAATCAGAGATTCTTGGAAACTTCGAACTTTGAGTTTCTCAAAAAAATCCAATAGTGGCAATGGAGAATAGCTCATATGTCACTTAATTCGGCAGTGAATTGGAATAGCCAAGAAGGTCACAGTAGATTTTTAAGGCAGATGTTGCAAGCTCATCCAGCTGAAGGTGCAAAAGCAGGGCTAATGGGGGGTTACCAGTCCCAAGGGCAAAGGATACATGATATTTCTCCCTTTCAAGAATAGTATAAAAAGGCCACCCTTCTGAATCCCTACCCACAACACGCCCCCAAAAATAAATGAAAAGGAATTACTGATATCTTAAACCTTACTCCATTGCATGAAATAATAATCTCAAAACATAAGTTACTAGTCAAAACAATAATTATGTAATAGACAATGATAATATTATTAATAATCTATGGGAGAATAATTTCATGCAGATAAGAAGACTTGAGTTTCTATTAGAAAACTCTTGACATCTTGGCAAACATATAGATAAATTAGAACAACAAGTGAGTATGACTAATAAAGATGAACAAAGTATGTGAGTCAGTTCAAAACAGGATACCATATAACAGCATTGCATAAAACGAACCTAATTACAAGAAGCAATACTGTCCTGTAGCAGAAACAGAAATCTATGAGATCAAAGTGGCACAAATAAAAACACTCACATCCTGATCCATTTGTATATTTGCATCATCAAGCGTCTTTTCCAAGTCATTCATCAAAGCATGCTTCTGACGGCTAAAGTAATCCCATATATATACCTAATGCAAGAGGGGAAAAAAAGTTAAATCATAAAAATAGCAAAATATTTTTAAAGAAAAAAATGAAAATATAAGAATAAAAAATTGAGGAGTTCTTTACTTGCTTAGTTTTAAGATCAAATATCTCACAAGCTCTTCTGTGAAGTTCACCAATGGTTTCCTGCCAAAAGATATTCAAGTACTTTAATACGCATAATTATACATGGATTGGAGATGTCAATAGTTATTTTCCAGGAAGGAGAAGGGAACACATTGATCAAACCTTTTTGCTTATTCTTATTGTGGACTGATCGCCTTTTGACATCAGATGCAATTGAAGCCGTAACGGATAAACTTCTACAGACAATTCTGTTTGAGAAAGACCGGAGTCAATTACCTTTCGAGCCAAAATGGGACCACCTCCATACCTAAACCAAGCAAACAGAGATTTAACTCCTCATTAGTTTCTCCATCAATGTTCTTTATCTAGAGCACAACCTTGCAAAAGAGCAAAATTTACTACAAAATTATCTCAACACGGCTGAATTCATTACAGCTAAGAAAAAGTAATCATTTCTTCTCTTGGATTATACAAAGTAGAATCCAACTTTATCCGGAAGTTGCTTTAAACTATTAAAACCAAGTTGAGCTTCTGTAGGATATCCTTTAGTTTTAAATGTTCCAAAGCCTCTGTGATAGTTTTACAATGAAACAGCTTTACTTCAGTTTCAGCACAACATTAACGGACATGTTATCCGTCGTGCTCTAAACAAAAGGGTCAAATGGACATAATGCTGGAGCGACAGCCACTAGTAAAATTTCATGCTGCACAAGAAAAAAAACAAATAGCAGTAACTCGTATCAATTATGTTTATAATTACGTAAACAAAACATAGATTAAGGGGTTGTTTGATAAAGCTTTTATAAAAGTTGATGATAATGTGTAGTTGAACATTTATAAAAGTTGTGGTCCATGAAATGTGTGTTAACATTCAATTTTGACCAGATAATAAAATTGTAAGAAAAAAATTTATCAAACAAGCACTAAATCACATTCAAGGTTCAAGCCAGAGGAAGGTTTATACAATATACTCATGTTGCTTACCAATAATCTCTTTTTTTGTTTTTTTTTTTTTATAACCGTGGATGTCCGGACCAGCTTGCGTACACCTCGACTAATCCCACGGGACCTTGAAGTTTACAGCCGTTTCTCATCCCTGAGGGGACTCGAACTGGTGATCATTGGGGAGCAAACTCAAGATCTGACCAATTGAGCTACCCCTCAGGGTTAATGCTTACCAATAATCTTTGTCTAATGAAATCAAATTTTAAGTAAATACAAATAGTATAGCTTTCAGAATCTAAAGTTGGTGGCAATAAGCTTACTCAACTGGCCAGTATAAACTACTGGGCAATGCTCCAATGAACATGAGTCGTTCCTCCATGTATATTAGAGGATAATGGTTGACACAAGTTAAAAATGTGGACAGGCTTATATGTCAAACCATCTAAACTCTTTTTAAAACTATATTTCTAGATATATATATATATATCGACCGTCAACCTAAATATAAAACAGAAGGTGAAGTGTCCTAGAGAGAATATTTTATTTCTTCACATGTTATTAGTGAACACCTCATCTAAAACCTTACGATGTTGGAGAGAGAATTAATTCTTCAACTTCGCGTACCCACACATGTTATACTCATAATTGGGCATCTGTAAGGCATGATCATATTCATGACCTTTGCCTACTACAATATCATGTTGAAGCACCTCACCTAAAAGTTTAGCATTTTATTTTTTTGAGCAATAAAAGTCTTGTTACATCCCCCGATGTTTCATATGCAAGGAGGCTGTAGAGTATAAAACTGTTTGTCAATTATATTCTTCAGAATTTGGCGGTTAATGAGGGAAAAGGTATCACTTTGCTCGGAAGAGTGAGAAAGAAGGAAGGTTTCAGGAGATCGATCCTCTTTATGTTGTTTGGAAGGAACATGATAGGACAGTTTTAACCGAGGAAAATGCATTTTCCAAAATTGAAGTGTGCATAGGTTTCCTTTTGCTTTTATGAAGTTGACGTCAATGTGTATTCATACCGGACTAAACAAGATTTAACTAGTACGCATATCTTTTTCATATGCTTCTTGTATTCTGGTTCTTCCCCTTTCTAATTCGTGATCAGAAGAGGTTGTGCATCCTACCCACAAGTGAGTAGGTAATTCCCCCCCCCCCCCCACCCAAACACACACACACACACACACACAAAGTCTCGCAGCAAACTCAAGTTAACTTTCCTCATCAAGCAGAATTTTTTCAATGATTTAGATGATAGTACCAAACTTGGGATTCCGTAAGAAGACAACTTGACCACGAAAAGTCAGACATGACACTTGTCAT
>CAIGRO010167347.1:0-16731 GCA_903798355.1 Fraxinus baroniana | reverse complement strand
TTTTTTTTTGTAGTGAAACGTAGATGTTTTGTTATAGAACAAAACATCGAAGACCCGCTAGGAGATTCCACATGGATAACTATCTGAGTGTCAGTTGTTAATCTCTAATGTTCGATAGTGGAATTGATCCTTCGACTTGAGGTCATTATAGTGCCTTATATGAGGACAGTCATATTTTGGTGATGTTGGATATTGCTCTGCCATGGATCGCTAATACGACATCGTTCGGATATGTCAAGAATCATATAAATGTTGTGAATGATCAATAGATGATTCGTCACTCTTTGATAATAAAAGATTATGATCTACATTTTATCCAATTAAGTTGATAATGAAATTCTTGGACAAGGTGAACTCATAAGTCGAAAATGAGTTTTCGACTTACATTGACTTAACAGTAGGATAAAAGATATGATCGATAATTGAGATTGACACACATCCATATTTCGTAATTGATCGGATTCCAGTTTAGTTGATAATGAAATCATTGGCCAAGGTGAACTCATAAGTCGAAAAGGAGTTTTCGACTTACATTGACTCAACAGTAGGATAAAAGACATGATCGATAATTGAGATTGACACATATCCATATCTCATAATTTATCGGATCATATTGACCAAAGGATTATAGTTTCACGGAAAAACGAACAAGTTTTGTTTTGTCACACTACGTGACGACATAGTATTGCCCTGACACATTACTAGATGTCAATCTGGGACGACGAATGTGAATTGATGATAAATTAAAATGGGTATTTTAATTTATCATTTTTTATTAGATCAAACTAATAATTCACGGCGTTAGGCATTCGTGATTGAGAACTTAATGGGTCACACATAAAAAAAGAACCAGAAGAATGAGATTTACCAATTAATTAATTGACAAGTGTTGGATAATTAATTAATTGGGTTGCTTATTAATAGTCACGAATTACTTGAATTAATTAATTCATGGACCAGATTTTATTATTTTAATTAATTAAATGTTAGACCGGGTTAAGTTTAAGAGGCGGGTCAAGCCCGCTTGGACTTATATTAATAGGCTGCTAGGGTTTAAAAACTGTATGAAATAATTCATTATTCTTGTTACCACAAGAAAAGAAAATTATAGTCGTCATTCTTGTTCTCTATGTCAATCACCATTGGAGGCTTGGACAACTTGAATTGAAAATTTTGATCATTCGAGTTCGAGAATCAGTAAAGGAGTTTGCATAATTCATCAAATGTATAATTCTTATCACATTTTCTACCTAAATACAAAGTAGATCCTTGGTGAGAATTAGAATTTTTTTTTAATTTTCGTTGTGCATGATTAAGTAAATTCCTAACAATTCCTCCATATATCTATGTTTTGAAAATCGACTCGAAAAAGGAAACGGTTCAAGGGTCAAGAAGTTCAACAGAGTTTGAACTAGATGCAATAAATAAATAAATAAATACACAAACAAATAATAAAATATTATAACAACAATAGTATTTCTATTTTCATATGACTAACTAAAAATAAATACAAATTCATTTTTGTTAATTGGATTCATTATTCTACAATTAGTTTTGACACTTCAAGAACTAACAATCAATATATTAAAATAATTTACTTTTCAAAAATTATAATCTTTGAGCTCATAGAAAATGATTTCTAACATTATTATGCTATTAATGAAGTGCAATTTAAATGCAGTTTAGAAATGGAATAAATAAAAAGATTGAGGTGAACATTAAAAAAAATAGTATTAAATTTGCTGTTCCCAAAATCAAATTAAAATCGAAAGTCAATGAGGCAAACATTTGGAAAATGATTTTTTCTGGGAATTTCACAATTTTTTTTTTATCCCACGTCCGAAGTTATTGCTGCCATTTGAAGGGGTTGAATCTATAAAAGAAGCATGTCATCCAAGATTCATTTATTTGCCATTCACTGTAGTGCACGAGTTCAATAATAAAGTTGAAAAGTTATAAATTAGCACTTTGAAAAAACAGGAGAATCGTCACTAGTTCACCGGTTAGTGGTTAAACTGACCAGCTTAGCAATTTTAGATGATTTTTGTTATATTCATTCAATAACATATGAACGGTCCGATTCCCGATTCTACCGATCGTATTAGCCAACATGTATGGTCAACTGCGAAAAAAAAAAAAAAAACACATGAGAAGTGTTCTAGTTTTATGTAGGGAAAAGTTGTGAAAGTGAGGAAAATAATGTGTTGTGAAGTTTTCTCAATTAATAAAGTCTTATTCTCTTATGATTGTTGACAATTTATGAATATTGCATTGAAGATGATGACAATTGCAAAGTGTTAATTTAAGAATTTCGTACTACTATTCAAGCTGTTCTCGTGGAATAATAAGTTTACAAGGCGCTGAAGGATATTAGATGAGAAGGGACAAAATATTCAGAACGAGAAGAACTAGAAGCAAAGACAGCGAGTACAATAATACAGGTTGAAGATGGATAAGGATACAGATGTCAAGATTCATTTGAATAAGTTTAATAAGTATGTGATAGTGTTGTTAAATATTGGCGTTAAGATTGACTATGAAGGTAAGGTGATTATCTTGATGTCTTTCAATCCTAAATCATATGAGACATTGGTGTCCACGCTGTTGTCTATGACACTATTGAGTTCTTTGTGAGAGACGGGCAACATAAGAATGCAAGAGGTAATGTGAACGACGGTTAAGTTTTCTAGGCGAAATCCGTAACCAGGCATAATAGAGGTGAAATGTGAGGAAGGAATTATTGTAAAATGGATGGGCATTCTCAATCTCAATCCTGGTGAGATGTGGAGTGTTACCAGTGTCATAAGAAGTGGCATATTTGGAGAAATGGTCATGAGTTGAAAGAAGTATCTTAAAGTATAGAGGAATCAATAGTCAAAGGAGGCTTCAGATTTGACAAACGTGATTTTTGATGACTAATATCGTGAAGGTTATGTTATGTTTATAGCTGATTATGGAATATGTTTGTACTATATGATCTCATACAAGGACGTCTAGAGATTATAAGTCATGTGATGACTATAATATTATGATGGCTGATTATGAAAAACTTAGGTTAAAGGAACGAGGCATGTGAAGGTTGTTAGGTTTTTATATAATTGGAAAGTTTGTGAACAAAAAAATAAAAAACCAAAGTTAATATAATGTAAAGTCAAGGAGTAAGTTACAATTGGTATAAGTTGAGTTGTATAGGTTTTAGGGTTCGAGTATAAAAAAGAGGAGAAAAATGGAGCTGCAATTTCGCTAGCTTATCTCCACGTCTTCGCTGGAGCGACAGAAACAGAAATTTCGTCGTTCGCCTGTCTTCTTGTCCTCGCTCAAGCGATAACTTATCGCTAAGCCCTCGCTCGAGTGACAGTGTTATCCGAAAAGTTTTGTTTCACATTTTTAAGGCTTTTTATCTGGCTCATACAACCCTAAACCTACAGTATAAATACTGACATGCCTCCAACCGAATTTCTTAAAGTTGAACATTGTGAAAAACTTCATTTTACTTCCTTCAAGGCATTCAATCTCATTCATGATTTCTTCATTGCTTTGCAATCTGATTTTCATACTTGATTCTTTCTTTGCATTGAAAAACATCATCTCTTAAACCAAAAATCGAATCATTGCGTGGTGCAGGACCACGCAATTCAGAAGGGCCGTGAGGATTAATTCCGCATAATCACCTATTCACCCCCTCCCCCTAGGTATAATTTGGGTCGAACTACGTAATTTCAAAGGTGAAGATGTTCGATGGAGTGATAAGAAAATTGACAAGATCAAGAACGTTGCAAGATTGAGGCGAATTTTGATATCATTGAGGGTGCTTGTCGTATTGGGTTATGAATATTCAGCACCAACCAGTGTGATGAATGTGAAGAAAAATTCTTCTAGGATAATGAAAGGGAAAAATGTTGGCATTTTTACATGCTAATAGGTAGACAGATTTAGGTGGAGCTATCATGTTGGAGTCGTACCGAGAAAAAATCTTCTATTATTTCCAAAGGTTTCTAAGTGGCAAGATGGATTATGTGGTTATTGAGTTTCAAAGATCTTAGATCGCAAGTCAAGTTTAATGAGCTTTTAAATTCGATTCATGTCAACTATAATTGTTTAAAAGGTTTATCTCATATAAAAATTAAGTCTTTGAATTCAGTTCATCCCCATGGTAAGGTAATTTTGAAAAAGAAAAAAAAAATGATGAACCACTTCATTTAAAAGGTTTATCTAAAGAAATTAATGAGTATTTATTTATTAAACTTACTGTTCAACATGAACCCTTTCTTATATCAAATTGGCACATGTATAATTATTGTAAATTAGTGGCGAAAAAACTTGAATCTAGGTCTTTTGCTTGCTTTAATATTTTAAAAGTTTCAAAAGCTTCATAGAGAAATGAGTTTCAAACGTTTCATTCATTTAAATTTAGAGCATGTTTCACTAAGTAAAAAAAGATTAAAGTTACCGTTATGTAAATATTTCTCCAAACGTGTTTGATAATATTTTTTCTTACTTTTATGCAAACAAAATAACAATTTATGAAAATAACTTTTTACTTTACTTTCAAAATAGGCAATTTACTTATTTTCAATTAACTTTCATCGATGAAATAACAATTATTTTTGAAACACACTTATAAGTTAACTTTTACATGCAGCAAAATATACTTTCAATTTTTTTCTCACTTCAATGATGCTTCCATTACATATTTTTGAGATTCGAGGATGAATTTTCAGTTTCAAATTTGATAAAAGTAAAACTTGACGTAGTAAGACGATAACTGTGCGTATTATGAGAAGAAATATATACCATAATTGTATGCTTAACAAATTGACACGTTGACTAGTTCATAGGTTGAATTTCAAAAGTTTTCATCTAAGCTAATGATATTAACACACTGCTGCACTTAGACTGATGTTTATAAAAGTAGTGGTGCTACATAGCACTCTCTTTCATTCGAGTACGGGAGACAAAATAATGTGATATTTGAATTTTTAAGAAATTTTATTAAATGTAGAAATTCAATGGACTTCACTCATGATGTTTATGCCAAAAAAAAAAAAAAAAACAATACCAAATACCATACGTTTGGCTTTATGTTGCATAGAAATTGTCAATAAAAGTGATAATTTTTTTTACCATTGTATCTAGAATTTTTCCTAATTGCCAAAAAAAATAAAAGCAAAGCTGGAAAATCAAAATCCACAAAAATTGAAGGAAAACAATTTCATTGATTTGAAAGAAAATTGACGCATGGAGTGGCGATTGGCAAAATGATTTCTAGGGACAATTTTGGCCATCAAACAGCTACTTTGTGGGAAAGGTGAAAATATTTTTCGTTTTCCTTGGAAAATGGTGCTTATCTAATAGAGCATAATGGTTTCAAGATTTTCCATGCTTCGGAGCTGCAAAAATCCATTCCCTATAATTAGAAGAAAATTGTTGGGTCAATGGTGTTTAAAATTGTTGTTTCAGATGGTGGCTATGATGTTGGGTTTGCAGCGGCCACAATGGTGGTGGGTTGCAGGATTTTGGTGTTGGGGATGGGGGTGTTTGAAGAAGATGTTGATTTTTTCTCTTTTATTTATTGTTTTTAAAGGGAAATTATTGTATGAACGGAAATACCCTTCCTTAAAATGTTCAAAATATCTCATTTTTTTTTAATTTTTCAGCTTGACTAACGGTGATTTGGACGGTTTCTGTTCAGATGAACCTCCGGTACGAATTTTTCAAAGGTTTAGTACCTGTGGTGGCATAAAGTGAAGGTTGAGGTAAAGTCTGCAAAAAAAAAAAAAATGATTTGGGACCGCCGCTGCAATTTTCCCTAAAAATTATTTTCAACTTTGCTTGATTTTTTTGCAACACTTCGTTTTTTGCTAATATATTTGTCATGTTTAATTCTAATGTATTTTTCACTTTTCTTCCCTTTTATCACATATTTTTTAATAAAATAATATTACACATATTTTTCAAAAAAAAAAAATTCAATATTTCAAAATACATTTTTCCATACAAACTAATTTTAAAGGAAACTAAACATGAGCTTAGCATTATGGAGGAAATTACCTGTCTTGATCCCTTGTAATTAAAATGATGCTCCCTTCGTCCCATTTACATAGGTTGATTTTGTTTTTCACACGGATTAAAAAAAATTATGTAATGTTATTACAAAACAAATTTTCTAATTTATTCCTATTTAATTATCAACTAGTAGTAAATTGGTTATAACTAGACAAACTAAATAAGGGTGTATTAGTAAGCGAATAAAACATAACATTTTCAAAAATGAAACAAGACTATATAATTGTAACAAAAAAAATAAGAAAAGTCAACATATATAAATGGGACGGAAGGAACAGTAACTGTAGTGCAATATTCTTACTCAGGATTGGGTAAAATAGTAATTTAATTAAAATGAAAATGCTCGACAAGTTCTTTCCGAGCAAAGTTGCCGTCAACAGTTCTGAGTTCTACCCTCCCCCCTGCTATAACTTAACGAGAGAAGGACTTATTAGTACAAAACGTTCTTACGTTTCGGTCTTAGTGTGCAAAACGAACCAACATTTCAAATTTTGTATTTTCTCATCTATTTCAACGTTTCATTGTGGAAAATGTCATTTTCATTAATTTTTATACAATTTCTCAATTAAAAATTATAAAATGACAAATATACTCTCCTATTTAAATAAAACAAAAAGAAAATAAAAAATAAAAAATAAATTGCAATCATACTCCCATTTTTTTAAAAAAGAAGTACAAATAAATCCCATCATCACTCGTCGTCCCTCCTCTTTCGACTCTTCACCTGCTCCCCAAAAATCACAGGAATAATTCTTTTTGTATAACTTTGGGTTATAACAATGGATGATAACCTCTCAAGGGGTGGGACCCTCGATTATTTTATTCGCGGGCCTCACCCCTTGTGAGAGGTTATCATCCATTGTTATAATCCAAGTGTTGTACATGTAATATCTCTCAAATCACAGCTCAAAAGATTAATTTGAAAATTTAACACAGTTCTTAAATCATATATCCAAAACCCATGTCGATTTCTACTAAAATCCCAAGCGCACTCCTTTTTATCGCTCCACGAATCAATTCTTGAAACCCATAAAAATCCCATATTTACCCTCTTCACCCATGACTTTTTTCTTTTTCTCCAAGTCAATTGCATTTCAAAGAATAACCAGAAAAGAATCCGTTTTATCGACCCCATCTTCTTCTTCCCCTTCAGTTTTTGTCCAGCCCATCGAAGAGTTGACTCCAAAGCTTCAAGATATCATCAAAATGTTCGAGGCAGTTCAAGAACCATAGGCCAAGTATGAATACTTATTCTATGGAAGAAATTTGAAGCCTTTGGAATCTCAATATAAATCAAGTGAAAATAAAGTGCAGGGTTGTGTTTCGTAGGTGTGGGTCAGAGCATATCTTGACAGTGATAAAAATATGATCTTTGAGGTAGATTCTGATTCAGTGCTCACTAAAGGGATGGCTGCTCTGCCTGGCCGGCCCGTGGAAGAGATTCTAAAGGTTTCACTTGATTTCGGGGTGCTTCTTGGGTTGCAGCAGAGTTTGACTCCGTCTAGGAATAATGAGTTCTTGAATATGTTGAAGTTGATGCAGAAGAAGGCTCTGCAATTGTATGTGGAAAGTAAAAAGGGTGGTAATTCAAGCAATGAATTAGCAGAAAAAACCAGACTTAGAATTCAGATTTGAGGTTGAAGAATGATGGTGGAAATGGTAAATCAAATGTGAAAGAAAGTCCCAATGCTTTGGAGTTTGGTGTGGGTAATGGTTGTATATTAGGGAATAGAGGGACACAGATAAAGGAGCGGTTGGAGAAAGAGCTGAGACCTATTGAATTGGTAGTTGAGTATCATACCAGCATGCGGGAAATGCTGGGGTTAAGGGAAGCAATAGGGAGACTCATTTTAATGTGAAAGTGGTTCCTCAAGAATTTGAAGGCAAGAGCTTGGTTAAGAGACATAGATTAATTTACAGCTTCTTACTAGACGAATTGCAGAATGGTCTACATGAATTGTCGATTACGGCAAAAACACCTTTTGAAAGTTGATACTCAGGGAGAGGAAGAAGAGGAAAAAGACTTTTTTTTTTTAATTTAATTTATTTGAGATTTATTTGTACTTCGAAAAAAAGGGGTGGAATTGTAATTTTATTTTTTCTCTTCCTTTTGTTTTATTTAAACAAGAGGGTATATTTGTCATTTTATAATTTTGAGAAATTTGATAAAAATTTATGGAAATGACGTTTCCTACAATGAAACGTTGAAATATGCGTGAAAATGCAAAAATTGAAACTTGATGATGTTTTGCAGACTAAAAGTGAAACGTATGGACTTTTTTGTGCTAATAATAAGCCGAGAAGGAAACCACGTCTCTCTCCCTTTTAGGTTGTGTTTGATGCACATTATAGAGAAGAAAATGCATTTTTGATATGATGTGAATGAAAATATATGGTTAAAAAATAAAGAAAAATTTTGAATTTGCGTATAATATTATTTTATTTTATTGAAGAATGTGCAGTTGAAAATAAGTTTTTAACCCTTTTTTTTTTTTATTAAAGTGTACGAAACAGGGATTAGAGATAAGAAAGAGAGAGAGATGCTAGTCTAGAGAGAGAAAGTTAAGTGGTGTTCCTTGTAAAAATGGAGAAATGTAGCCACTATTAATACTTGACTTGTAGGGTTTTGATTACCACACTGTATCTCTCTGTTCCAAACTGCCACGAGGTGATCTCATGTCTCTCTCTCTCTCTCTCTAGCTATCTACCTTTCATTTTCTTTTATCTCTCAATTTTTGCCAATGCTACAAGATGTCAAGAACCCTTAAACCTGACATGATCCTCAAGCTCACACAAAGTTTAAACTCAAAAAGAAACTCCTTACTTTGCCATAAACCAACTAACACGGACAAGCAGAAAGTTAAATCTTTTCCAGCTTTTTCACTCACCATAATCTTCCCCTTTAAAGCTCTGATTTTCCTCTCTCGCTCTCTCTCTCTCTAAAGTTTAGTTGATTTCAGATATCTGGCAAATAATTTCTACTGTTGTTTATTTTTTGCTCACAGGGGCGTTCAAGACGCTGTTTTTGTTTCTTTGATTCTGCTGGTGGAGGGCAAATAAAAGTAGAAGCATGGTGGACTATGAATGGGGGAACCCATCATCGATCATGCTTTCTGGTGAAGAGACGGCCCAAGATTCTAACCAAAACGGAAAGATTTTTGATCCATACGCCACTCATAACTTCACGGCGGAAGTCAACACTTTTGTTAACCCTAACGAATTCTCCACCATCACTCCCCACAACCACCACCACCCCCACCCGTTTCACCACCCATATACTGACACCCATTTCAATAATTTCTATGACCCACGCTCTTATGGAGCTTCTGCATCATCATACCCGAATCCTCATGCACCACAGGCTTCAATGCTCTCTCTTGAACCAATCGGTCCAACTGGGTTCATGATGGTGCCCAAGAGTGAGCCGGTTGCTGGTGGGTTCGAGTTTAACACTAGCAATAGTAGGATTGGGCTTAATTTGGGAGGGAGGACTTATTTTGCGTCCTCGGAGGATGATTTTGTGAACCGGCTCTACCGCCGGTCCAGGGTAATGGAGCTCGGCTCAGTCAATTCCCCAAGATGCCAAGCTGAAGGTTGCCACGCGGACCTTACTCACGCAAAACACTACCACCGCCGTCACAAGGTGTGTGAGTTCCACTCCAAGGCCGCTACTGTCATCGCCGCTGGGTTGACTCAGCGATTCTGCCAACAATGCAGCAGGTTGTACATTTATCCCCATAATTCTTTTAGTTGCAACATAGTGTTAATGGTGAGTATTTACTGCCCATTTGAAGTGTTAACAAGCTCATGATTGGGTTGTGTGGTACATGTGTTGATCCCGATGTCATTGGCGTCCGTAGATTTATGTTTCCTCGTGATTTTGCTCCCAATTACGTTTTAACGTACCGTTGGATTCTGCTTCTTTTAGTAATGTACATCTGTTCTTTTTCAATTCAACAACTTGTTATCAGCATTTTTAATGATCAACACATTTAAAATTCTACTGTTTCTACACCTAGTTCTATGAGATTTCCATGTGAATTGTTAATTGTTCTCACTAATTTTCCCTTAATTAGATTCCATGTCCTTTCGGAATTCGACAACGGGAAGAGGAGCTGCCGGAAAAGATTGGCTGACCATAACCGGCGTAGGCGAAAATCCCAGCAACCAAATCAAGAACCCAGCAACAAGTCTCTACTGGACATTGCACCAAATTCTTCCTCTGAAAACTTTGCAAGTAAGCTTTCTCTATGCATAAATTCAGCTCACGGACAAGAAAAATAAAATTGAAACTGGAGCGAACTGGGTTTGATTTGATTTCAGGGTCTCCACCTGATTCTGGGACTCATTCTTCAATGGTCACCGTTGCAATTTCACCTCCAAGAATTTCACTGGATTTTAGCCAAAGATCATATCAGGGTACAACGAGTTATTCAGCAAGCACAATTTTTTACTGAAAGGAGGTGACTTCAAGATCTTATGTGTTGCGGACAACCTAGACCTAGTAATAACATAGTGGAAGAACTATCAATTTGACAGAGTTTATTCTGCAGGTTTCTTAATATTTGCTCTAAGAACAAAGAGAGATCAGATCGATTTACAGTTTGAATAATTATCGTATGTAACACACACATATATGCAAGTATCTCCATATTTACATGGGAATCATTTACTGGTTTCCATTTTGTTACAAGGATTAGTTTTGACAGGCACACTCATGCAGTGTATTACTATTTTTAGTTAGTCTTTGCATTACTTTTGTGTGTTATTCTGATAATTTCTGGTAACTTAAATGAGGTAAAAGAAATAGCATTTTGACCAAGAATCTGCAGTAAATATTCCCATTGGGTAGTATGCAGCTCTGAAAAAGATGGCAGTAAAACAGCTTGGTTGGTAGTAAACCAGTTTTAACAGTTTTTGCAAATTTTGAACTTTTAAGATAGAATTCAATACTCTCAATTAGTTAAATAAGTAATTTTTTTGTTCTATTTAAGTTGTCTCCTGCATGGAGACTACTTTTTATTATTATTATTTTATTTTTAATGACTTTTATTGTTTTGAAAAGGTCCCCACAGAAATGAGTTTGATTTCTCTTCTGATGAAGATCCATTTGAGAGTCGTATTCGTATTCATATTCATATTTCATAGGAGCTAATTAATTAATTAATTATTTCTTTGAAAGTTGAATTCAAGAGAATATAATTATTTTTTAATCACGCACCGGGCACGTGATTATTATTGCTATTTATGCAAGCCCCCACATAAGGCAAAACCTCTGTGTTCTCATCAGTTGCCACGTGCTGAAGTTTGAAAATCTGTGGAGTAGTTGCATTCAAGTCCGAGGACCCTAGGTGCCAGATTTCACATCTAACAGCAATAATTCATCCTCCTAGAATAGTCATTTAAATTTCGGAAAATTGCAATATTAATTGCTTCCCAACTTCTTTGTTAACTATCTGGTGACCTTCTTAACAACAAATCTCTATTGAATTTTTGTACTAGTCATTTATTAGAGTACCCCAACCAATAGCAAAATCATCTAAGTCCTTGTAAAATTGCCGAGTGGCATTTCAAAAAATAAATTTCAGTTGAATATTTGGACAATATAGTTCAAATTAAATTCAGTTTTATAAGTAGTATTTAGGAGAGATTCAAACAATTTTCCCTTTAGAGAATAATTACCCGACTTTTAAAACAATTTCGGAGAGTAAAGTAAAGGCTAATATGAATATTAATTCTTCATTGATGTGAAATGGATTTGTTCAAACGTATTTGTAGTTCGCAAATATACACGAGAACACACTTGCGAGGTGCGAATTCATTGAAATGATCACATGCAAGTTCGAGCATGGTTTATTGGTCGACATATAATGCATAAGTATCAAGACTCATGGACGATCTAAAGACATTCGAACATCATTAACGAAGTTCGTCGTGAGTATGGAGTAGTCATGAGATATCGAAAACCAAAGAATGCACGTTGGAGGATTTCATCGGCTTGATCGAGGAGAGTTATACTAAATTGGTCAGGTATTGTCATAACATGGGGACAATTAATCCTGATTCAACATTTTATATTGAAATGAAAGACGAGAAATTGCTTTAAGTTTTTCTTTACGACTTTTAGATAATACATTTGGGGATTTGCAAATGCAATGCGATCTCTAATTCTAGTCGATGATACAACTCTGAAAGCTAAATACAAAGGCAAGTTGATCATTGCTACATGTCAAGATGCTAACATTCAAATTTATCTTCTTGCATACGGCATAGTCGATAGCAAGAATGATCGTCGATGCGTTGGTTCTTCAATAAACTGAGGGAAGTAATCGAAAAAATCGAGGACCTTGCCTTTGTAATTGTTCGGGGACTGTCTATAATAAATGGTATTGCAGAAGGTTTTCCCAAGGCACATAATGAGTATTGAATGTACGATATACAAGGCAAACTAAAGGTTAGGTATCGCGGCAAAGACATTGTTTCATTGTTCAGGAGAGCGATCGAAGCTTACAGTGTTGAAAAGTGTAATAAGTTTATGGTGGAAATATGAAGTAAATCATTTTAGGCATGAGAGTATCTAACAAAAATGGGGATTGAACGTTGGCCACGATCACATTTTCTAGGACGTCGATACAATATGATGACGTCAAACAATGCAGAGTTTCTCAATGCATTATTCAAGAAGCATCGAGAGTTACCAATCCTCATAATGATTGTGAACCTTCATAACAAGGTGTAGTGGTGGTTTAACGATTGATGTGCAGAATTATAGAGTTGCATGAGCGTGCTAGCATTGACTCAAGACGATAAACTCTTCAAGGCCAGCAGAGGTTGCGAGGAAGTTGAATGTGAAATCATTAGATGAGTTGTGTTTTTCGATGAAATGTGTACGTAATATCACATACATGGTGAACTTAACTGATAATATATGTACTTGTAGTCGATCTCAGTTGGAGAGTTTTTCATGGGAGTATGCAGTCATAGTAGCTATGTATAGAGGTATTGCAGTGAGAACCTTATGCTCTTTTTATTACGCGGTTGATTATTGGAGAACAATGTATGCTGAGACTATATTTTCTCTACCAAATGAAGCCGAGTGGTAAATTGCGGACCATATTTTCTCACTTAATATTTTGTTGCCACCCGAAAATAAATTGTGTGGTCTTAGACGTCTGCGCACATTTAGAATACCATCTACCGAAAAAATTTCTCGTTTGCGTAGGTGTGGCAGGTGCATAGCAACAGGGCATACTTGTCAATTTTGTACAAGTCAGATTCCCCTAAATGACATTAGACGGATGTGTAATATGACATTAGACGGATGTGTAATGATATCGCTGTTACATGAACAATATTTATATTTTTTTACAATATTTTCAATTATTTCACAACTAAATATACAATATTTACAATTAAATAAACAACTAAATAAACAATATTTATATTCTTTTACAATATTTACAATTATTTCACAATTGAATAAACAATATGTGCTAACTTAATCCTCTAATTTTGTATCTAAGATTGATGGTTAATTCTATCAACCTTATGTGCTATACTCAAAAAATCAATACTTTATTGTGAACATGCCACAATCGCCTCTACAATTAAATAATAATGTGTTAGTTCGATACCATAAAGCTATAAAATAAGTTTTCGAATTAAAAAATTATAAATACTTACGATTTTGACTGCCTTACATTCGTCGTATCTCGTACGATGGCTAATTTGTCATGCTCAATCACCTTCGTTCGTCTAGCCATCAAAGGAACAATCATAGCCACATGCTCAAGGTTAAGCTTGAGTTGACCCTATGTTAAACAAGAAAGATCGGAGTCGTGTATATATATATATATGTAGTAGAATTAGCAAAGACGATCTCCACGGCAAAGTAGTAAAGACTCGTGATCACTAGAATATACATATATATACAACCCTCCCATGACTTTCCCCCGACATTCGACCACATCCCTATGACCCACTCGAGCATAAATTTGGGTACCGTGTACTCATTACCCATAAGTTAGAGTGACCATGCTCAATGGAACGGTACGTAGGAACTCGGTGCTCAATACAACTCGGCCAATAATATCAAACGATATCGAATATCTTTGAACCCGATCGCGCAACAAATCCATAGTCAGGTTGATGTGCTATATAAGGAAAAATCAATAAAAAAGAGGGTGTTATTTCATTTAATAAACAAACAAATTATGTATACATAATAAATAACAATTACGATATTACACTTACATCGATGGCTAGCCAAGCTCCCGAACGCCCATGATCATACTTTGAGCTATCGTGTAGCTAGTTCCGAAACAAGAAACAGAAAAAATGTTAAAAAAAGTATAGATGAGTTAACGTAACGTACTTTACTAAAATTGTAAAATACTTACTCATGCATAATTCTTTTCCACTTTGTCTCGAACGATTTTCACTTGGCACGATCTAAATCTCGAAAGAGATTGAGATACATCCCACCGACAAACGTGCTCCTTTTCACCTCAGTCGTGAAGGGAGAAACAACGTACTGTGAAGACAATATCAACCTCTTGTCGACCACCTATTTTGACAAGTCAACAACACGCTTCTTACCCTATGTCACGACGGATGTTCTATCTTCATTTGCCACTTCTTCCACCCCGTGGACCACCATCTCCTCCGTCAATGGGGCCACCCATCTGTCATCTCCTCTTTTGCCTCCTCTCCTTTCCTTATCGAGGCAACCCCCTCTCCCTGCACATATAACAAAAGTGATTCTCATACATCATCATATGTCCACAATGGTGTTTGACCTCGATCTCCGTCACCCGTTCATCTGCCTGCTATATCGCCTTAGAGTGTTACGAACTCATCCTAAAGGTCTGCTAAATGGCCTTGTAGCACTCCAACATCATGGAATAAATCTGCTACCTCGCCTCTAAACTCTTGTTGTGGTGGGCCCACCTTCTTTCTCAACTCTCTTTGTAACACGCCTACTTTCTTTCTGATAAATCCAGTCAACCGAACATACATATCACAAAATAATGGCTCTAACTGTGTAGGAGATCTACGAGGGAGGTGTCTTGATGGGGGAGAATGAGATCTCATCGGGAGGTGATCCCATTGGCGGAGGTGATATCAATGGCAAAATTGATTATCGACCAACTGGACCACGCTCCTACACAAATAAAAACGTTACAAATTTCTACTTAATTAAAATATGCTAAGTCATACAAATGGTAATCAACAAATTATATTCAAATCACATACCCAATCTTTGGTCATCTTGAGTATGCGAAACGACATATAATAAAAATTGCAAATGTATAATACTTACCCGAGGATTGTCGAGTAGAGCTGACAAGCGTCTGCCAAATGTACAACCGTCTGCTCAGGATGCCAGCTAATTATGCATTCGAGGGTAGCATGTCTCCTCTTTCCTCACAAACCAGGTACACAAGAGGGAGACAGTCTTATATATAAATTAACTATAAAAATATTTTTAACGTTGATTATGTTAAACATTTACCTGTGCTGCCAAGGTAATCCGTAAGTATCATACTTACGCAAGGACTCCTTAAGCTTTGAGTGTGATCTAGTGAAGATGTGTACGGTGACTTCAAAACATCTCCAACCCCATGGATAGTTGTTGAAGGATCGATGTCGTCAACAACTTCCAAATAAAAAATGTCTATTGCAACCTTCTTATGATGACACCTCAGCACACTCTCTAGGATAGGATATAGACCATATCTAGCTTCAATATATCCAACATCTATTCGTACTCCTTGATTATGCCAATCAACTACGGTAAAAGCACAGTTCCCTATCCTTGAAATACGCGTTGTATAACCTATGACTTCTTTGAGTATTGTCAGTAGCTACTTCATCGTCCGTAATTTTCAGTTCAATCATCTAGTCAAACTCAAACATAGAGAAAGTAACGACCTTGCCCCCGAGGTCGAAGTGGAGGGCATCGCCGTCAACTGACTTAGGTAGTCGACACAGTAATGCATCAATGATCTGCTTGGAGTGCTACACCTCTCTCAGCATATCTCCATACTGATCATCCAACAACTCCAATACAATAGTAAAACTATCAAAGCTACTATTTTAAGTACATTCTCCCACGGTCTGTCTCAACTCCGCATTTATATAGTACATTATACTGCAAAAATTCAAATATTAGATCTTTCAACAAAAAATAATGGAATAAAGTATAATCTCATAAACTTAAGTGAATCGAATTGTAAATACTATAAGTGAGAGTGAGAAATTAAAAAGAATGTAAAAATTAAAGGAGAAGAACCCAAAAAAAAAAAGGAATTACATACAAAAATAAAGAAGAAAACCAAATTAAAGAAAATAATAAAGCAATATAAAAATTAAAGAAACCATTTTCAAATTGAAAAAAGAAATTAAGAAAAAAAATAAATTAAATTAAATACGAATTAATGAACAAAAATAAAAAGTAAAAATATAAGAAAGAAAATTATAAACATATAAAAAAATAAAGCAAGAATATTATAGAGTATTTTAAATTGAAAAAATAAATAAATTTTTAATAAGAAGAAAACAATTAAAGATTTTTTTTAATTATTACTAAAAAATCATAATAAAAAAATAGACAAAAGGAAATTATAAAAATTAAATAAAGAATATAAATATTATTTAATGAAA
>CAIGRO010167329.1:0-10765 GCA_903798355.1 Fraxinus baroniana | reverse complement strand
ACATAATTTTTGTTAGATTTTACATACTAAAATATTAATAATAATGTGCTACTTAATAAGCAACAATATTTGTAATAGACAAATCTAAAAATAATATTCTCCTGGAATATTGGAATCGTAATGTCATGCTCTTCGGGAGCAAATAATATTCTTCAAGAATATTAATTATAATATTGTGCTATTTCAGGAGCAACAACATGATAAATTACTTGGAACCTTTTGTTTCATTGCCAGGGTATCTGTTTTAGCCTTCCAAGGCCTGAAGATCCCTTTAATGACAGACGTGGCAACTGCTCTTGGGAAGAAAAGGAAAAAACCTGTGCGTTCCAAAGCAGATAAAATGCCTTCAATAAACTTTGAAAAAAATTAAGCTTTCGTGCTGATAACGTGTTATAAAAGAGAGAAAGAGAAGAGAGAATAAAAGCCAATAGACTTTTCTGTGTATTATTATGAGAACCAGCGCCCTATATTTATAGGGTTTAAAATGAGAGTTACAGTTGGAATGAAATACACTTTCTGAACTAGATAAGACTGAGAACCAGAGCCCTATATTTATAGGGTCTAAAAGGAAAGTTACAGTTGGAATGAAATACACTTTCTGAACTAGATAAGACTTATGATAATACGAAATAATCATCAATAATTATCTCATGATTTTACAACACTTTTGTAATTCTTTCCCAATTCAAGAAATAATTTCCTCTTTTCTCATCCTTTATAAACCATTTGGAAAGAAATAGGGTTTCACTAAAGTTATAATCCTGTCGCTAACTAGTTTTTATTTGTCCCTAACCTTGAATAAATTAGCAGACTCAGTCCGTCATCCCAGTTTCTATCCATTTCATTTTCATATATGAAATCCAATAGCTTTTATTTGTCCCTAACCTCTAATAAATTAGCAGACTCAGTCCATCATCCCAGTTTCTATCCATTTCATTTTCATATATTAAATCCAATTACGACAGCTGTACATAACTTTTAATAAAGGGTAAAATTGTCTATATACTAAAAATAAATAAATAAATAAAACAAAATTAAAAAAATATATTTAACCCCCAACCCATATCTACCCGACTACATTCCCATCTTCTTACTTCATATACGCTAAGGGACTGTTTGGGAGTTCCAGCATACCGATTATAAGCGTTTATTAAAATAATGATGTTGAGTGAGAGGAACGGTAATGAGTGGTTTTAGTAGCGGTTTTAAAAGCAGTCAAACAAATGCTTGAGAGTTATTATTCACCGGCTTTGAAAATTTTTTAAACAAGTGAAGTTACATATACGTCACTTAGTGAAATTTTGAGTTTATGGTTTCTTGTATGAAATTTTTCACTTAAAAGTTATGTTTTTACTTATGTTAGTATTTCTTAGTTATACATAAATTTTATAATTATAAGTTAATTTTGGAACTTTTAAATAATTTTTACAGATAAGTGAATTTTTTACTTATGAGTAAGTTTTCATATTTTATAAATGAGTTTGTCTTATTAGTAAGATTTTTACAAAAAAAATAATTCTTATCTTATAATTAATATTTTACTTATAAGTAATTTCTAATTATAATATAAATTTTTTGCTCATAAATAATTTTTTAGTTAGTATATTTTTATTTATAATTTAATATCAAACAAAATATGTTTGTTGAAAAATTTATATTATAAATGGTAAAATTAGAAGAGAATTTGAGAAACAGTAAAAATACATTGATTTGGTATGTTGAGAAAGCTAGAAAAAATTATATTACTTTGTTTTTGGGCAATTTTTAAACCATTCAAAATCGGTGTCCAAAAAATCTATCAAGCACCAGTTCTTCCTATCCCTCACAAACGGTATCACCCAAAATTGGTCAAAATTGGTGAAAGTAAAACTCCCCCAATAGGCCCTAAGACAAACAACTATGTACACCCTCGTCCCCACAATCGGCGATGGATCAGAGAATTTATTTTTTTCTACTTTTCTATTTATTTATTTTATTTTTAATGAACTTGAGTAGTTAAACTATTTTTTGTTTTATTATAAGGCATATGTAATCGTAGTTATTAAATTCAGACTAGACTTAAAACCCAATGAATTGGACATGAGACTGACATGTTAGAATTCTATGAAACTCTAAATTTCAAAAATTTGAAAAACTAATTATTTTATTGTCAAGATCTTTCATGTCAAATCACCAAGAGATTTATTAAATGAGGAACATACCTTAATTCATTGAGAATGATTCTTTATTAGTGGATCTTGAATTTGAATTTTGAATCATGAAGATCAACTGCAATCTCTTCATGCTTGATTTATTATTCTTTAATCTTGAATATTGGCTCTTTTAATTCTTGAATTCTTGTTCTTGACTTTGACTTCTTACGCCATAATCTTGATTGTCTCCATTCCTTCTTCTTGATCGTTAATTTCCTGTTTGTGATTGTGAGTTTTGGATCTTCCTCTTAATATGTTTTCTCTTGGTATTCCTGTGTTGATAGGATAACAAATAGAATGAGAATCAAATATGTTAGGTTTTTAATGTAATTGATAAGTTTGTAAACAAATAGGACTAGAATTATTATGTTGTAAAAGTCAAGGAGTAAGTTGCAAATATTATAAATTGAGTTGTATTATGTCTAGGGTTCGAGAATGGAAAGAAAGAAAAAATGATGCCGCAATTTCGCTAGACTGTCGCCCTGACTTTACTCAAGCGACAGAAACAGAAACATTGTCGTCTGCCTGTCGTCTTGCCTTCGCTCGATCGACAACGTATCGCTAAACTCTCGCTCGAGTGACGGGGATATTCGAAGAAGTTTAATTCTCGTTTTTCAGGCTTTTTGTCCGACCCATTCAACCGTAAACCTACAGTATAAATACCAAAAAGCCTTTGAACGGTTTTTGAGAAGGTTGAACATTGAGAAAACATATACTGCTTTATATCCTCTTCATCAAAATCATCTATAAGCTTTCAACCTTCACAGTTTAATTTATTCTTGGTGGAGAAAATATCAAATCCATACAATCCAAATACCAAACTACTATTTCGTAAGCATCTGTTAGAGTACTGAAGATCAAGGGAATGTAACTGAAGTTTCAATTGTTGGGAAACGTGGAGTTCTTCGTTGATCCACGGGAGAAAGATTAATTCATAAAGTCAAGAGTTGGACAGGAGCACGCAATCCAGGAGGGCTTTGAAAATTGTAGCCGGGAGTTGGTACAGGAGCACGCAATCCAGGAGGGCTGTGGGAATTACAGTCAAGAGGTCAGAAAGTATTGGTGGTAGTCGTATCTGACAGACTGTAAGTTCAAAATTCATTTACAGTGGATTTTTACTGACAAAGTACCCGGAGTTTTTACCTAATCGGGGTTTCTTCGTGATCATTCTGTATGTTATTTATTGTTTTCATATAACTGTTGTAATTCAACATAGGAAAGTCGGACTGTTTGATTAATCATCTAAAAATAATTAAAAGCGACTTGTTACTATTTAATTTTTAATTCGGCATAATCACCTATTCACCCCCTCTAGGTGTAATTTGGGTCGAACCTCGTAATTTCAATTGGTATCTAAGTCACATTTCGATTCTTGGCCCATAAATTAATCCAGATGAGTCGGTCTCTATTTGTGCCTCTCTTTTTTTTACGGAAGCAACTATCCATACTGGAAAGTTTGAATGAGAGCATTATTTAAAACATTTCATGAGCGTATTTAGATCAGTGTACAAAACGACTGGACTACACCTTTATCCACTGTTGCTGGTGTAGTTATACCCACTGACTGATTTACCAAGAGATAAGGATCAGCACGAGATTTATTGATTGCATTGCATTTCATACCATATCTACTTAGCTGTTTGAGTTTTTGATTTTGTGATGCTGACGTTTTTGTTGGTATTTGGATTGACATTAGTGTTACATCTCAATCTAGTTAGTATTGATATCATATGTTTATTGATTCTATTATTTTCTGTTTCACATGTTTTTACACTGGATATTTGAGTTGTTTGTCTCAGGAAACGGGTTTTGACAAAGAAAAAAATACATTCCAGCCAAGGCAGTTGGTTTGGTAGTAGTAATTGTTTTGATTTTTTTTTTTACTACCTTGACTTTAGATTTGTAGTTTTGTCACAGAATATCGAAGGGGGAGCTTGTTAGGTTTTTAATGTAATTGGCAAGTTTGTGAACAAATAGGACTAGAATTGGTATGTTGTAAAAATCAAGGAGTAAGTTGCAAATATTATAAATTGAGGTATATTAGGTCTAGGATTCGAGAATGGAAAGAAGGAAAAAATGGTGCCGTAATTTCATTAGACTGTCGCCCTGACTTTGCTCAAGCGGCAAAAATAGAAACATTGTCTCTCGCCTACCGTCTTACCTTCGTTCGAGCAACAACCTATCGCTAAACTCTCGCTCGAGCGACAGGGTTATTCAGAGAATTTTAATTCGCCTTTTTAAGGTGTTTTGTCCGGCTCATTCAACCTTAAACCTACAGTATAAATACTAGAAAGCCTTTGAACGATTTTTAAAAAGGTTGAACAATGTGAAAACATATATTGCTTCATATCCTCTTCATCAAAATCATTTACAAGCTTTCAACCTTCACAATTTGATTTATTCTTAGTGGAAAAATCATCAAATCCATATAATCCAAATATCAAACTGCTACTTTCTAAACAACTTATAGAGTTCTAAAGATCAAGAAAATTTTAATTTGCATTTTTAAGGCATTTTATCCGGCTCATTCAACCATAAACCTACAGTATAAATACTAGAAAGCCTTTGAACGATTTTTAAAAAGGTTGAACATTGTGAAAACATATATTACTTCATATCCTCTTTATCAAAATCATCTACAAGCTTTCAACCTTCACAGTTTGATTTATTCTTAGCGGAGAAAACATCAAATCCATATAATCCAAATATCAAACTGCTACTTTCTAAACATTGACAGAGTTCTAAAGATCAATGAAATATGACTAGAGTCCCAGTTGTTGGAGAACATGGAGTTCTTCATTGATCCACAGGAGATAGAAGAGTTCATAAAGTCGAGAGTTGGTGCAGGAACACGCAATCTAGGAGAGCTTTGAAAATTGCTGCCAGGAGTTGATGCAGAAGCACACAATCCAGGGCTGTAAGAATTGCAGTCAGGAGGTCAGAAAGTACTAGTGGTAGTCGTGTCTGGCGAACTGTAAATTCAAAATTCATTTATAGTGGATTTTTAACAGGCAAAGTGCCCGGAGTTTTTACCCAGTTAGGGTTTCTCCGTGATTATTCTGTTTTATTTACTAGTTTCATATAAATGTTGAAATTCAATATAGGAAAATTGAACTGTTTGATTAATCATTTAGAAATAATTAAAAGTGATTTGTTGCTATTTAATTATTAATTTTTAATTCCGCATAATCACATATTCACCCCCCTTTTAGGTATAATTTAGGTCGAACCTTATAATTTCAAAATATGAATTGGGAACCATAATTCTATTTATATTTCTATATGTATTAATTTCATTATCATATACAACTCTAATGGATCTGATCTCTCACATATTTAGGCCCACACGTTATTTAGATGCCCAAAGTCCAACAACTTAAATGCTTTGTTAGATCACTTTAAATAAACTTAATTTTAAGATAACTCTTATACACAATTAATTACATATGTAGGCCCATATGACAAATTAAAACTCAACAATCTCTCACTTGGGCCACTTGAAGATGGAGAAAAGGTTCTTGATCCTGAAATATCATATCTTAGTGCAATTAGAGTATTAACTTATCTTTTAAACTGTACTTCACCTGACATAACTTTTTCTGTAAATCTCCGTATAAGATTTAGTTCTACACCAATACAAAGATATTGAAATGATGTTAAACATATTATTCGTTACCTAAATGATACTATTGATTTGGGATTATTTTATTTTTCAAAAATCGGGATCTGCTTTAGTGGGATATGTAGATGCATGTAATCTCTCTAACCTATATAAAGTTAAATCACAAACATGATATGTGTTTACAAGTGGATGAACATCTATATCATGGAGATATGTGAAACAATCCTTGACAGCAATATCCTCAAATCATTTTGAAACTATTGCGATTTATGAAGCCGGTCGAGAATGTGTATGGTTGAGGAATATGACCCATCATACCCCACCTCATGCAAATTAATTTTAACAAAAGATAGTCGAACAATTTTTTATATAGACTCCTTGTATTATACAACTCAAATGCGGTTATATCAAATGTGACAAGACGAAGTATATTTCTCCAAAATTCTTTCATACACACGAGTTTCAAAAGAATGATGACATCAATGTTCAACAAATTCACTCAAGTGATAATGTTACCGATTAATTTATCCCACTGGGTTTTCATAACAAGGTTTTAATTAGGCGGTATTTATTTTTAATACTCCAAAATAACTGTAATCTTTTTCATTCGTTTGATTTTTTGTCCCATTGAATTTTTATGAAACAAGGTTTTACGAGATAAATATTTTGTAATATGTCATTCAAGGGGGAGTGTTGTAAATGACAAGTTTATTAGTGAATGATTATTGTATCCCTACAATCATATAAATTATTATCATGTATCCCTAATCATTCTCTATAAATATAGAGCTTTGATTTTCATCATAATACACACAAATATATTGACTTTATTTTCTTCTCTATTTTTCTCTCATTTCATAACAAAATAGACATTTTAAGAAGAACTAGAAGATTTTTTAATCCAAAGAAATTCTTATATGACATTTGTTCTCTTCATTATTGGTCATTAATCATTACTAGCTAAATAAGGACTGGATTTCCTATATTTTTGAAAATTAATTAAGGTGATATATGATACCTCGTCACACTTCAAGTTGACCATCTAGATATTATTTGTTTCTAATAGATTTGATACATTTACTTGATAATTGCATGGTGTTCTCAACTTGAAGTTTGTGAAATTATTGCTTAAAAATTCTAAATTATGAGCTTAATTTTCAACATTTTGATAAGTGTTAGTTGAGATATCGATAAATGATTTAACATTATTACTTGTTAAATGCCTCCAATTAATTTAATTGAAAACAAAGTATTTCGTATTTCTATTTAGAGAATGCTATTATGTATCGTGTCAACATCAAATTCTCCCTATTATAATTGGCTTATGTTTAGAGTCTTTTTTTCTTAATCTAAATATTTGATAGTGCAATATATGTATAGTTAATCCACCATATTGCACCGAGATGGCAAGTAAAGAATGTTAAGAATAAATGCGTAGTTTAAACCCTTGTCCCAAATTGGTGATATTTTATAGCGCAGTTGGTTAATTATCAATTTGATTGGGCAATTTTCCCAACATTAGGAGAAATTAAGAAGTTGGAAATAATGTACAAATGCACCATTATCTAAATTCTCGCAAAAAATAATTCGAATAAAATGTTCTAAAAATAATTCATTTCGAGGCATTTACTGAGCAAAGAGATCAACAATATCTCATACACCAATTTTAAATACTCTAATTCGAATTAACGTCTTGGAGAATAATTATTTAATATTATATTTGATAAATTTATGACACACCTGAGCCTGATAATATTCGATTCTAATATAAAAATCTCCAAATTGAGTAATTAGCAAAGATGATCTCATTAAGAAAACATATACTCTTGATAAATACTCTTTATGAGTCTAATAATGCATGAAATTTGATATGCATATAATAAATTTGAATATAGTCAATTCTTCTAGCATGTCTATTAATGTTACCTTGAAAGACTTAGGATGTGTTCGGTAGAGATTAAAATCGGATTAAAATTGAAAAAATAGTCGTTATTGTTAATTTTTATTAGACGAGTGAGAGCCAATAACGACTATATTTTCAATTTTAATTGGATTTTAATCGGTACCAAACATGTTCTTAATATATTTGAAGCACATAATTCAAGTAATGTTATCATGAGGAGAGTAAATAAGCATTGTACTCTTTTTCCCTCTTATTGTGTTTTCATAGTAAGGTTCTTAATGAGACAACTTTTGTAGCATACTTAAAAGAATAATATAATTTTTTTTCATTTATTAGGATTTTTCCCACAGTGTTTTTCCTAATAAGATTTTAATGAGGTACATTCTTTATGTAATAAATGTCCATAATCTATAAGACATTTACATTCAAAATAATACTTTGATATATGAAACTCCTAAAAAGAACAACAAGAGCTATTTTTTGAATCATTATGTTACTACAGTCATGAAAAATTGATAAATATCTCATATGTAGACGATGTTATTTGAAGACGTTGACGTACAAGATAATAATGAGTTCATGCAAGAATTGAAATCAATGAGAGAAACTGTACTCTTTTTCTTTAGCTCAAGTTTTGTCTCATTGACTTTTTTTGACAAGATTTTAACGAGGTAGATATTTTGTAATGTTTCATTTAAGGGGTAGTACTGTAAGTAGTATTAATATTAGTGAATGACATTATAGTATTATACTACTACAACTCTAGTTTTTATTACCATTGTATTCCTAATTCTTTCCTTTAAATATGAAGTTTTGGTTCTTAATATAATACATACAATTTTATAACTTATGTACTTTCTTCTCTTTTTTACTATTTTCATAACAAGTATTGATTTTTGAATTGATTTTTTATCTACTTTTTGAGTGAAATGAAACAACGAATTAGTCCCTTTTTTTTTCCTTGGAGGAAAAAAAAATTAATTATTAATTTTGATTTGAATTAGAATCGACAGTTTAATTTCCTTCAAATCGGGGACTTAGTCAAATATGCTTGAATCAATCAACACCGGTTAAGTAAATTTTATTGGGAAAAGAGAAAGACAAAAAGAATTGGTTTCTTTCCAAACAAGAAAGGTATTTCGTGGAATAGTGTTGTTATTCTATTTCGTGTATGATTTGGGATTAGGTTTCTAGAAACTGTATCATAATAGTACTCATGGTTGGTTACGGCGAAACTCAGTTTCTATCAAATTAATTCAATTAAAATCCATTCTGCCAACTTTTTCTCACAGAGTGGACCCCACCAATGGAAGCATCTAAATAATGACTTTAATAGTCGTAGGAGATTATTATTTTTTATTTAGCCTATGTTTGATACCCATTTTGAGAGAAAAATTGATTTTTGAATAGTGATTGATGGAATGTGTGATTGAAATGAAGAAAGAGAAAAAAAAATGAGAATGAGAATGGAAAAAAATGGGTGTCAAACATAGGCTTATTTTTCATTACATATTTACTTTTTACACATTTTAATGATTTAAATAATACGATATCTCATTTTTTCTAAAGATGAAGCCATATTTGATAAAGATTTTAAGTTTTGAACTTCAGCCCTGCTACTGTGACAGGGTTGGGGATCAATCCAAAAACAGGGCGCCACTTGGCACCCCTATTGCAGGGTGGGCTGTTTGCTACTGTGACAAGGTTGGGGATCAACCCAAAAACAGGACGCCACTTGGCACCCCCTATTGCAGGGTGGGCTGTTTGCTACTATGATAGGATTGGGGACCAATCCAAAAACAGGGGCACCGCTTAGCACCCCTTATTGGAGGGTGGGCTGTCACCCAGAACAAAAAAAAGGGAGCTACATCTGAGTTAAACTTGGAGATTGGCGGCATGGCCAGGTGGTAAGGCGAGGAACTACAAATCCTTTTTCCCCGGTTCAAATCCGGATGTCGCCTGATCAACAAAAAGCATTGTTGGGAATCAATTCTCATTATGACCTTTGTATCCTAAGAGGTAGTATTGTCCTATGGAATTTTTACATACTTCAATAAATTGATGCACTAATAGGCAAGGAACTATGACCTGCAAAAACCATACATCAACTGAAGTATTCGATGAGGATTCGTGAACATGTTTATTCACTGCATGTCTTCGCATTCCAACCACAAAATAGTACCCCAACTTTAGATAAATGGATAACATGTGCAACATTTTGCCATACACATAAAAATGTTTCAGTCACAGTTGAAGGATCCATGGGCCCAAAATCTACATTCGACATCATTATAATAATTTTCCTGCCACTTTTACAGTACGTGAAATTTAAGCAACTAAGGAAAGATTATACATGAATTATTGCAGGGTGGGCTGTTTGCTACTATGATAGGATTGGGGACCAATCCAAAAACAGGGGCACCGCTTAGCACCCCTTATTGGAGGGTGGGCTGTCTGCTACTGTGACAGGATAAGGAACCAACCCAAAAACAGGGGAGCCACAGTATCTTTTTTCTTTGAACTTATCTTATTTCTAGAGTCAAACAAGACTTTACAGTTGTTTCTACAAGATACAGATTATTGTGTGTAAACCTACTAGAGGAGCCACTTTTATTCATGATATTTTAATTCAAAGTTTGAATTAACTTGAGTGAATTTAAGCTTAATAAAATTTTATTTGACCAAATTAGTTCGTGTAAAATAGTGATTCGACCGTGTCACATTTAAGTGACATAATAATCATAATTAAGCTATTTGTATATTTTATTGACATTCCCTATGTGTCAAAAATTTAGCCAATGATGTGAAAGAGAAATGTAAAAATTAATGACTAGCATGATAGATTTGCCGACAAAGGATGCCACACTTAATGTAAAAGTTAGGTACATGTAGCATGATTATAATAATCATAACATCTTGAAATCAACGTCGATTCTTAATTTATAATTATTTAACGTTCAACTAAAGTCATTTTTATAACCATGTATAAGAAACGTATATGTAAAGCAGTATTCTAAAATGTACGGAAATGCTTCACATATGCTTGTA
>CAIGRO010167304.1:0-15904 GCA_903798355.1 Fraxinus baroniana | reverse complement strand
CACCCAGATCACACAAGATCTGCCACAACACTCATTCACTGCTCGAATCACAAAAGACACAGCACAATAGTCACTCAAAGGACCCCAAGACTTCCTACTAATCAGAAAATCTACCCCTAGAGTATACGATTTACAACTATTAAAATGTAAACCTAAAAGAATGAGATTTTCTCTCTAAAGGCAGAAGAAGAGAAACCCTAAATCGAGAGAGAATGAAGACTGAACAACTCTGCCAAAATGAAACGTCCCACAGAAGTTAAATGGTCGAAGATTCTAGAGATTCATCCTACGACAAATTTGTCGTTTTTGGTGTTTTCAGTTATAATCAATTCGAAATTTCTAAAACACGTTTTGGATTTCAAATCAATTTTTCAAAATACCAAAAAGAATACATTTTCAACAATTTCAAAATGAACACTCAAACCATAAAACCCAAAATGAATTCAAAATTCAAAATACAAAACTGAAAAACAAATAGAATCTTAAAACAACATGTGTATTACTGATGGGATGCACATGCACATGTTAGAAGTGACGTGTTTAAAAGACACATTGTAGAACACAAAAACAATCAAAACGATGTCTGTGCTTCACTACTCATTGACATTTGTTTCTAAAAGAAAAAGAAAAAAAAAATTATAAAGTAAAATTTATATTTGTAATTGTGCCCGCGCAAAACAAAAAAATAATGTTATTTACTGTGGCTGTTGTCCTAGTGGCTTTATATGATGATGGTTAGTGATTTAATTCATCAATGTGATAATTTTTTACTATCTCAAATATCGAATCGTCACATATATATTACGTCCGACGATTACGACAATGAGATCAAGGGTTCGAAACTCAACAATTTATTTCTAAAAGAAAAAGAAAAAAAAAATTATAAAGTAAAATTTATATTTGTAATTGTGCCCGCGCAAAACAAAAAAATAATGTTATTTACTGTGGCTGTTGTCCTAGTCGCTTTATATGATGATGGTTAGTGATTTAATTCATCAATGTGATAATTTTTTACTATCTCAAATATCGAATCGTCACATAAATATTACGTCCGACGATTACGACAATGTTATTCCAAACAAAGATTAACAAGGCCACCATATTTACAGTATATCAATTCGCACCTAAAATTCCATTCATTTCTGTATCTTTCTTTCAACTTTCTTCCAAAATTTCCTTAATTAATTTTATTTTCTTGAGAATCCCAAATTTAACTCTGATTCCATATTTGGAGTTATACGAATCACGTATGAGCTGTTCGCTGAATCTGCGTCTTTCTTCAAATTCAAATCATATCATCACTTGCCTTCTTTATTTATGTTCTCCATTACTCTAAAATCACAACCGTTTTATTATTCTTTGTTGTTAAAGATTATTCAACTTATTTTCGGGATTAAGTTAAAATTTTCAAATCATTTTTTTTTATTGTAATTATCTTGATTTTCTTGATCAACGTCGATCGTCGTTGAATTGGAATTATGGAGTCAGAAGACAAGAGTGATTGCCAAATGCAAAGAGGTTTGTTTCAGCTTCTTCCAATATTTTTCATTCAAGTATTTAAAATTTTTGGTTTTTTTTTCTTTTTTGTTTTTTTTTTAAGATTACATGGTGGAACTGACATTATTTTGTGGTTAAAAGGAAAATGCTAGGGGTGTCCATGGACAGCCGTGCCCCCTATTGGGGGGACGCCTGTTGGCAACAGGCGCCCCTATTATGGACGTTCGTAGGTTTTATTTATTATTTTGTTCTAGTTAAGAAAGTGTTATGTATATGTTCCTTTAGTGACAATTTCTGTGTTATTTTTTTGTAAATTTGTAGTATCCTCTCCATCAGTCATTGTCATAGGCAGTGGTTTTGCTGGCATTGCGGCCGCACGAGCTCTTCATGATGCTATGTTCCAGGTATGTACTCTGTACATATCTCGAAGTATGGCATGCCCAAAATATTTGTCTCCAGAGTAGTTAATTTTTGCAGGTTATCGTGTTGGAATCACGGGATAGAATCGGTGGTCGAGTTCACACTGATTATTCATCTGGTTTTCCTGTTGACTTGGGCGCTTCATGGTAACTGTAGTTTATTTCTAAAAAGATGTATATTACTTTTTGTTAGAACTTTTAGATATGCCTCTCTATTCCTACTAGTTATTATCTTTATGTCGAGACTTCAGGTTGCATGGTGTTTGCAAGGAGAACCCATTGGCACCTCTTATTGGGAAACTGGGACTGCCTCTGTATCGTACAAGTGGGGACAACTCAGTTTTGTATGACCATGATTTAGAAAGGTTTGTATATAGCTCTTTTTACTTCTGATATGTTAAATTTTCTAAACTACTTGCATTTTAGTTTGTGGCCTATTGGTTTATTTATTACTTCTGATATGTTTCAGATGGTGGGTCTTTTCTCGTATGTTATCTATGTTTTCGATCAACTATATGTCACATATGGTTGGCAGCTAATATCTTGTCTCCATTTTCAGCTACGCATTGTATGATTTGGATGGAAATCAAGTTCCTCAAGAATTAGTCTCAAAGACTGGCGAAACATTTGAGAGCATCTTGAAAGAGGCATGTATCCTTAATTTGTATTTGTGGATTAGGGGAGGCACTCAAGCTTCAGTTCCTTCTTTAATTGGAATGAGTTTTTTAGGCATCTTGTTACTGACATAACTTTTACTTCATTCACGGCAGACTGATCTAGTGAGAGAGGAATTTAGCGGGGACATGTCTATACAACGTGCGATTTCCATTGTTTTGGAAAGAAGGCCAGATTTAAGGTTTTATCGATGCAATAACCCTATCAGAATATCATTTTATTTATCACAAGCTAATTAATATACTAAATAAATATATCTCTCATTTCAGGTTGAAGGGGCTTGCTCATAAGGTGCTCCAATGGTACCTGTGCAGAATGGAAGGATGGTTTGCCGCAGATGCTGATACCATATCCCTTAAATGCTGGGACCAGGTTAATTTTCTATCTCTTTAGGTGCATTTTCTTTCATCCTTACATTTCTTGTATCAATCTTTATCGAGATTTTGTTTATGAAGAAATTACTTGTTTTTGAATCGTATGAAACATAGTCTTTTTTGTGATGGTGATCTTATAGTTATTCTAGCCTAGAAGAAGATCGACTCTGAATGCTAGACTAGAAGTCACTTGAGCAAGTACTATTTTGCAAAAATTTATTTATGGGTTGTTCGTTCAACTGATTTACAGGAAGTACTGCTTCCTGGTGGGCACGGGTTTATGGTCAGGGGTTATCTTCCTGTTATTAATACACTGGCCAAAGGTCTTGACATCCGGTTGGGCCATAGGTTAGATAGTAGTAATTGCTCTAATGGATACCCCTCTTTAATTAGAAACATAATTTACTCACAAGTCTGCTTTTCTTGTTTCACTCTGTTGCACTCTTAGAGTTACAAAGGTAGTTAGACGTTATAATGGAGTGCAAGTAACGGTAGAAGATGGGAGAACCTTCATAGCAGATGCTGCCGTTGTTACTGTACCTCTTGGTGTTCTAAAATCTAATTGTATCAAATTCGAGCCGAGATTACCCGAGTGGAAGCAAGAAGCCATTAATGATCTTGGAATTGGGATTGAGAACAAGATAGTTCTGCTCTTTGAGAAGGTGTTTTGGCCAAACGTAGAGTTCCTGGGTGTTGTTGCTGAGACTTCTCATGGGTGCAGTTATTTTCTAAACCTATACAAAGCCACTGGTCATTCTGCCCTTGTTTACATGCCAGCAGGGCAACTGGCCCGTGACATGGAGAAATTGTCAGATGAGGCTGCTGCTAATGTTGCTTTTATGCAACTTCTGAAACTCCTTCCAAATGCTTCTGCTTCTCCGCCGGTAATGTTGCCTTTTTTTCTGTGTTGATTTCAGTCTCTGATAAAATAGACAATATGATCTTAGGTCTGTGTTTTTACCCTCTCGTGTACTGGTGTAACATTCAGATTCTGACAAACTTGTGCTGCAGATCCAGTACCTTGTTTCTCATTGGGGCACAGACAAGAACTCTCTGGGCTCTTACAGCTGCGATATAGTAGGGAAATCCTACGATCTGTACGAGAAGCTAAGGATCCCAGTGGATAACCTATTTTTTGCCGGGGAAGCTACAAGTATCGATTACCCTGGGTCAGTCCATGGCGCATACTCCACTGGCTTGATGGCTGCTGAGGACTGCAGAATGCGCGTGTTGGAGCGATACGGAGAGTTGGACCTTTTCCAGCCAGTCACGGGTGAGGAGGTCCCGGTTTCAGCACCTATATTGATCTCCCGTATGTAGTGTGCATGCAATAAATTATTCTGAAGTAGCAAGGTTTGAGTTTGCTAACACAAGACGTGCTGAATGCTTTGTGAGGAATTGTGGGAATCGGAAGGTTTTCCAGCTAATGATCGAAGCATCAGTTAATGTCGGCTTTTTTGTTTCTGATGCAATATTATAGGAGATAATTATTTATTTAGTTATGAAACATGATTAGAGTGTGATTTAATAACTTTTATAGCATTTCTTTAATTACTTAGTTATGATCTTTGAAACCCTATATAAAGGGGACTATGGCGATGTAATAAAACAAACTTTCATAATGAAATAATTGATTTTTTTCCCCAATTTCTCTTTTCCTCTATCTCTTCTTCTCATCCGGAGAAGTATAAATTAATGAAGATTGTTTCTTATGCAATAGTGGTGTGATGTAGCATTGGTTGCAAATAAATAAATTTATGGTTGAACAATTTGTAGTAGAAAAAGTTTGTGTCCTCAAATCATTTTTCTTTGAACTACTATATTTGATGGTTACCTTTTTTCATAGCATAAAGTTCGAGTTCGAGTTTAAACAAATATGTAAATAGGAAATGTTCATGTCTCCACTAGGTTCAACTGTTCTTCATCTGCAGATTCCTTCAATCGATTAGCAGCTTTTACAACCTGAAATAGTATTCAAGAATGATAGATTATAAGCAAATGCTACAGACAACCAGACTTAAGAAAACGACAAAATCAAATGTAAGATTACCTCAGAGTTCCAGTTTGTTCTTGCAGTTAGGATGAACAAAGCCAATGTTTGTAAGATGACTCCAATAATCATCCCCCACCAAATTCCCTGAAAACACCCGCATCAATTACATACTTAAAACGCAAAACTTTGATCAATATAATTTATTTCCCCGATCAAAAAAAAAACACAGCAGGGCGCGCTGGTGAAAGCTTGAACCCGATCCTACACAGTAAGAGAATATTCACGCAGTTATGAAACTTAAACAGAAAATACAGAACTCACTGCTGCTCCTAAGCTTGTTTTGAATCCAAGAATGCATCCAATAGGAAGACCAATGATGTAATAAGTGACTAGGTTAACATATGCTACAGCAGCTTGCCATCCACTCCCAATGGCCACCCCTGAAATGCACACAATATTCTTATAACTTGCCTCAGGAATTACTTCCCCCTCGACCCGCCCCCTCCTTCCCCCCTTGCTTTAGCACAAACATCAATATATTGGCTAGGGGATAAGTGTACAATATGATAACGCTCCACTTTGTCTAACAAAACTATGCGCAAAGTTGGAGTTATTTTGTTTCAGACGCTAAGACATCAAATCATGTTACCTGATAATACCATTTGAGTTCCACTTAAGAACACAGAGATCGCAAGCAATGGAGCCATACTAGACCATGCCTGGATGACCTGAGAGTCATTTGTGAAAACTTTGCCTAACCCAACTCTGAATATTAGCACGATTATAGTGAAAACTACGCTGACTAGGATACTTGTTACGGTCACTACTATGACAGAGAACTTGGCAAGCATCGGATGTCCCGCTCCCAGCTCGTTGCTAACTCGAACGCTGAAATCCCCAAAAAAAAAAGGAAAAGAAAAGAAAGAAAAATAGTCAGTGCAACATGTTATTTTTCAAATGGGATTAAGTAATGACATAAGATCTAAAATATTTCAAACAAATTAAATCTATGTGCATACCTGGCTGCAGTAGCTATTCCCAGCATAACTTGTATATCCCAGTTGAAGTAATTCATGCTGTAATTTTACAAAAACTATTAAGAGTTGATCATTGACATGGGAACGGACTAATTGTAGTATAGATGGTTGTTATGATATTTACCAAATAGAAATAGAATCCAGTGAAATGGTGGGATTTGGGAGGAATCCTGATAGAAGCACAAGACCATTGAAGTACCATATTTCCAAGCTACATGAAAGAACCAAGAGTGACTACTTCAAAAGAAGATAGAACAATAAATCCCAAATTCTTTGTATGTTAATCTCTTGGATCGTGTATCACACTGTACACCTGCGTATATATTAGGTATTCTATACATGTATTAGATCGTCCATATATTTTAGCTACACAAAGGGTTTTATCAGGCTGGTTTTTTAAGAACATGAGTGGCGTGAGATAACTCTCCTATTGACGGGAATAGCGCTCAATCATTGCATTATTCAATTAAGGGGAAGAGTGCTCTGTATCATACCATAACATAACAGCGGAAGCAACACTGAGCTTAAAAAAGGGCCAAATGCCTCTAAAGGCTTGCATAGAGAATCCAAGCCAAGTCTCTTTGCAAGTAGGACTCAGAATTATGTAAAGGCCTTGCACAATCACGAGCAACCACCACGAGAAACTAAGCGTAAGAGCAGATCCCAATAGCCCCCAGTGCAACACATAAACAACCAGCCAACTCAGCAGAGCATGCAACAAAAACACACCAATAGCCATATAGGCTAAAGGGTTCACAATGTTCTGTGCCTGGAGAAACCTTTGCATTGGGCAGCTAATTGCAAATGCATATAGTTGAGGGACGAGTCCACGGGCAAAAACTTGCCCGGATTCAGCAATGCTATCTGATTGTCCAATGGCTTTGAGGATGCACCCTGAATACCAGTAGACGAATGTGAGGATAACAGATGCACCAATATGCAATACAATTGCTCTCTGGAATATGATTCCCATTGTTCCATATTGCTTTGCACCATAAGCTTGCCCACAAACCGTTTGAACAGCACTTGCCATGCCCAACTGCATGTAATCATCATTCATCATTCAAAAAGAAACATAGTATTTAATTTTGGTTTTTCAAATGTAGATTCATACCATCACTCCATAAGCAAGGCCTTGAATTCCTACACTGGCAATGGAGGCGGCTGCTAGCTCGACTGCACCCAAGTGCCCCACAAATATCAGTGTAACAAAACTCAGCATGTAGTTAAATAGTCTAACTATAATTGAAGCTGCAGAGAGAAACCACAACAATTTGGACTCCCATGTAATTAGTCCAGGGTACAACCTCATTGGATTCATACCCACTGGCTTGTTTTCCAAGAATTCTTCAATTGCATCTGCTGATAAATCCTGAATCTGCTGCTGCAGCAATGGCTGGTTTTCTTCTGACCTCATCTTCGTCTACTTTTTTCTGACGTTACAATGAACAAAATCTGAACTTATTTAAATTTCATAGTCTCGATTCAATCAAGTATACCAAACATGCTAATATAGTGTACCTAACATTCCAAGTTGAAGCTGAGAGGTACACGTGGACACGACGTGTAAAAACTATATAAATACCTATAATTCAGTTGGAACTGAGGCACGTCTGTTCCAAGCTACCAGGCTGTGTAAATACTTGGTGTTAGGACAAGAGCATGTCATTTTAGTTAGTAAACCTAAAATATTAGATGCATGTAAGAAAGAGTACAAGAGGAATAGAGAGGTAGTTGGGAACTATGCTATACATAAATTCTTTAGATTAAGAATAATAAGTTATTCATTAATAAAAATGGGAAAAAAATTTAGAATAACAAAATGATTATATATATAAATTCAATTGACGTGATTGATTAAGTGGATTTTTTCTTTGGGGGTCCATACAATTTATAGATGTGCGATAGCACGTTTGGCATAACTTTTCAGCTTAGCCAATCGTGTTTGACGGAACTTTTAAGCTTTACCAACAACATGTCGCTCATGTCACACAAAACACCTTTTCAACGATATCCGTCCAAATTGACTGTCAATTATGCACTTGTAAAATGCTAAATTATTAGTAAGAATTTGGTACAAACTGTCCTTAACCTTTGCCTTCAGTGGAAAAATGGTCCCCCAGCGTTTAATTTTTGGGACAAAAGGTGCTTCAATGGAAAATATACGTAAAATTGTTTACATTATGAAATAAATAAAATTTAAGCTCATGAATAATTAAATAACGTGTTAAAGAAAATTATTAATTTTATTAAGTAATGTGGTCAAAGGGGAAAAAAAACCTAGAATAATGGATTAGATCCTCAAATACTTTTATTAAATAGAGCTATTGTTTATTTACATGAACAATGAGTTAATACACAATCCCATAACTTGTGTTTTGCACAACTTAAATTATGATTTTAGCATATTAGTTAATTAATTATGAACTCAAATTTAAATTATTTGTACTATTTTGTTAAATACACAAAAAATAAAAAAATAAAAAATCGCGCCCATTTTGCCATCGTTATTCCACATTATAATAAAATGAATAGTAATTTTTTGGAAATGTGATTAAAGACAGGGAAAAAAATTGAATTTACGTATAATATTATTTTATTGAAAAATATATGATTAAAAAAAAAGATAAATGAATTAGAATTTAATAAGGAATAATGGGACCTATCAATTTTATCAATAAAGCGTTAAATCAAAATAAATAAATAAATAAATAAATGACCCATTAGTTTCCTCCCCTTCTCAAAATAAAGATTTTATGTTTCTTCATAAATTTTTATACGTTTAACTAGACATTCTTAAAAAAGATAATAATAATAATCACTTCCACACAACATCTAACAAAAGTATTCTAGTATTAAATCCTTGACACAAGATTAAAGTTCAAGTTTTAAAATAATTTAGTTAATTAATTACAAAACCAATCATTTTTGCACGTTAAATTTAACTAACGGCATAATGTATCACAAAAAATCCAAAATAATTCACATATATTTTCCACCTAAGGACCATCCCCCCGGGAGAGAAAAAGGCCAAAAATTTAAGGCTTCCAACCACCACAACACGCCTGTGCCCTGTAGGCTACGTTAAGAGAGATGCACATTAATCCCAATATGCTGAATTGAATAGACAACTAATGCAAATAAACTCGTCTTCAACTATACATTCTCCCAATAAAATAATTTGCACGTAAACCCGAAATCTTTCCCTACTTTTAAACCACACGGTCTCAAAAAATTTCACCATTACAAAACCCCTTTTTTTTTGTTTTAAAAAAAAAAAAAAAAAAAAAGGGACTCTAATAGGGACCAAGTTTTTTAAGAAATATAGTATTATTTTATTTTATTGTTTATTAAGAGTAGAATAGTCTTTTTAATTTCTTTTATTTTCACCTATATATAATCTCTTTATATTTACATTAAATCATCCTTTCGTATTCAATTTTCATCCTGCAGATTTATGAATAATGCTACTCCACCCAAGTTAGATGACAAAGATGGGTTACTAAATGAGGTGTAGGGCTGAGATTAAACACCAACAGACGGCTGAGATAAAAACTTGTCTGACCCATTTCAAATACAGAAGACCCATTTCTCTTTCTTCTCTCTTCAATTTTCTTTTGTCTGAAAAGGGAGGAAAACAGAGCGCCAAAAAAAATTGAAGACTTCCCGCCGCCTTTTCCAACTCCGACCGGCAACTTACAGTCTTGTAGCTGCCGCATCATGAGTTTGAGGGGAGATGTTAAGAAATAGAGTGGTATTTTATTTTATTGTTTATTAAGAGTAGAATAGTCATTTTAGTTTCATTTGTTTTCACCTATATATAATCTCTTTATATTTAGATTAAATCATCATTTCGTATTCAATTTTCATCCTGCAGATTTAATGAAACCCCAACCTTTTCTCTTTCTTTTCTTTGAATTGTTTATCACAAGTTATTCATGCCCATTGAACATGGTTAATTAACATTTTGCCGGGGCAAGACTCAAATAGGGACCAAGTTATTCATGTCCATTGAACATGGTTAATTAACATTTTGTCGAGGCTTCGGGCCAGTCAGGTCCCAAAAAGAGGGACACCTAAACATAAAATCTGCCAGCAATATCCAGAAAAAGTATATAAAACCTAGCTATCTTGATGGCCATCCAACAGATTGACCTTTAAAAACAATACGAAAGAGAAGTTTTATAAGTATTCATGTTATAACATACAGACTAAATTATGTGGCATACAAAGTTCAGATTGATAACCCTTGGCTGGATAGAGCAGATAATCAGAGGGACCAAAAATATTTGTCCAACATAAACCAAGGCCATCGTTGAGTAAATACAGTACGGAATAACCTTTGGCAGAGTTCAAACATCAGTAGTTGAGTGACCCCACGGACGGTATCCCATTTAAGTTACTTTTGGTGTCCTTACTACTCGCATAATCATCACAGCTATTACCACTGCCGGAAAGCCTGTGCATTTGAGCAGAATTTGGAAGGTCAAGTCCCTCTTTTCCCATCTGTTGCACTTCATTAGGTGATAGGATCTTGATATACCAGACGCTGTTAACAAATTCCCTGGAAAGAAAAAAAAAATGATAATTAATAAAAAGGATTCTTGGTGACGACAAACTAAGCCTTATTTTATAAATTTGGGATAGACTACTGGAAAATTTCTCCACTCCATCCAACCAAAATCAATTGGCACATCCATTAGCAGCTAACATTTTCAACATCCTGAGATACAACTCATTTTGTAATTTAGCTTAAATTGTTAAAAAGCATTTTCTGAAACTCGATGCCAGATGATATGTGTTAACCTTGAAAATCAAGTAGACAGCACATTTTTTCATTCAATTTAGCCCGTTTGGTGGAAATTAAAATCCAAATTTTAATACAAGTCAAAGTCAACAATTAATTTTAACCACATTTCATGGGACCCCAACTTTTCAATCACATATTTCATCAACTTTTATCAAAATCTACTAAAAATCTGATTTTAATCCCTACCAAAAGGGATTTAATACCCAAGACAATCCTCACAAAATGGTCGACTTTAACTTGCACTAGCAAGAAAGTATAGAAAAACTAAGGCAGCTTCAAAAGATAAGAATCTCCAGGAGAGCGTAAAATACGATACTACTAGGTATTTTCTACAATATTGGAAGCAATATCAAAATGCAAGAAAATGCTCAGTGCTTACTGCCAAGGGTCATCACCGAGGAGGAGAACATCATTCTCTCGGTCAACAAATACAAGCTGCCAGCCTGATCTCTGAGGGTCCTCCAGTAAGCCTTCAAGGCCAAACATGCGAGCAAGATCACTTCGCAGCTCTTGATAGCTGTTAAATTTAGAGATATCGAGTGACCGTCCAAAGGACCCTGACTTGTGAACCTGCAAGAAGTAAGCTATTTGAATAGTTTCCATGTGAAGAGAACCTACTACAGCACAAAGAAAGCCAAGCACACTCTTGGGGAAAAAAATTCCCCTACAATATGGATCAGAAAAGTTTATAAATATAAAGTGTGTTTGATGAATATTATTTTGGAAGAAATGTATTTTAGAATAGTAAATTGATGGAGAATGTGTGGTTGAAAAAGAAGGAAAAGTTATTGATGTGATGAAAAATATTATTTTATTCAAGAATGTGTAGTTGGAAATGAGTAGAAGAATGAGAATTAGAATTCTAATGTGACTCAAACAGGGGCAGAGTGTAAAAACCAGTTTGGGTGACACCAAATTGAAAAGGCGTCTTAAAATGTCCATCAAGCAAAAAGAATAAGGAAAAGTCACATCATAAAACAAAATAATCACTCGGAAGAAAAAGTTCTATATGGAGCTAGAAATGTATAAGTTCATCCTTTCCATTTGTGAGTCCTATATTAAATGCTCAAGAGGAATACATAGATACGGACTAGCATGTAAATCATAAAATAGACTAAATAATAGGACAATTAAATATATCTTGATGTAAGAGAAGAAGCAGAAGAAAGTCAAAGAACCTAAAAATGCTTGAAAAATTTAAATGGTTGGTAGCAGGACCTTTCTTTCTCAACTTAGAG
Organism: Fraxinus baroniana; assembly: GCA_903798355.1. Lineage (NCBI taxonomy): Eukaryota > Viridiplantae > Streptophyta > Magnoliopsida > Lamiales > Oleaceae > Fraxinus > Fraxinus baroniana. Next base: position 3,861 of record CAIGRO010167304.1, on the reverse strand, counting down.
CCTGTTTGAGCCCCAATTTTTTGCCAAAAATGCATTTTGGAATAGTGATTTGATAGATAACGCGCGTTTAAAAAATAAGGAAAATATTGGGTTTGTGTGTAATATTATTTTATTGAAGATTGTGTGGTATAAAATAAGAGAGAAAAATGTATTTTCGAAATAATGGGGACCAAACAAGGGCTTAGCATTTACATTTTGACTTGATAACCTTTGTTTAAGACCTATTATGTAGTACCAGTACCTAAACAAGTAGTAGTTTGCTGACAGCATGAATTGATATCTACACTTTGAGTGCTAAACACCCCTCCATTTTCATCCCAACATGTAAACTCCAGGGGATGAAAGACTCACACGGTCATAGTGTGGGATCAGTTCAATTTAAATAGTTAAATAAGTGTTTTGACTGATTGTCAAAATATAGGGTAATTGATCCGAGTGGGTAGCTCCAGTATAACAATAGATCATGGTACTGTTACAACTGAGTTCATTCCAACCAACTTGCGCCTCCAATGCATCACATTTAGATTGATTTCTCAATTAGTATAATTCTTTATGTCCCGAAAGAAATGTGACAGGTACTATACAAGAGAGATGGTTGGAAAAGATAACAATCTAACTGACCTTCACAAAGGTTCGATTGGGTGGATTACTTTGGTCCACATTTTCCGAGGACTGCAAGAAACCCGATTCATCTACACAACTTGAAGCAGTCATGTCTGAGCTAAGTGGAAAATTGGTGCCCATGGCACTAGTGAAAGTAGATGTTGCATATGGCATAGAAAATGATTCATTCTCGCTGCTATTATTTTTAAGGTTTGACATCCCATTCTGTAGCATAAGAGACGAGCCCGTATTAACTCCGAACAACATATTGTTATGGGAATCTGTCACACCTTGAAACTCAGAAAATTCTCTGCCAGGAAATGGTGGCAACAAAGTGGAAACCTCAGGTACTTTAGAATTAGGCATCATGAAGTCTTCTGTCCGGGCCACTACAAACTGTGAAACCCTGGAAGGAAGTTGAGGTTCCAACGCAACTCGTTTTGATGATGAGGAAGGAGAGACCAGAGGGCTGGGTCCATGCATGTTCACTAGGTGGGATGATCCTTCAGGGGAAAATGAACTTAGAAGACTTGCATTATTAGATGCAGATATATGGTTCTCAATGAAGTCAGAGAAATTCTGTTGCTGGCATATAGATGGCACAGCCTGCAAAGGCATGAACTGGGATTGAGTGGCTGCTATCTGTGAGCCAGTGGAGATGGTTTTTTTAATTTGTTGTTGATCTTGGAATTGTTGATTTAGTTGCTGGGATTGCAGAATTTGATGCTGTTGCTGATCATTAAATTTCTGATGCCGCTGCAATTGCTGCTGAATCTGACCCTGTGATATTATTTTGTTTTCCGGATCGCGCAGGAGGAAATTTCGTTGAGAGTGGGACTGTTGCAACATCTGATTTTGTACAAGTGCAACAGAACTATTGGGAACATTATGCTGAAACTGCAGGAGGGACTGATTAGCAATTTTAGAAGGATCTAATGAACCTGTTTCCTGGAGTGCAGCAGCAGCCATTGACTGGTAAACATTAGGTTGTAAACCAAGCATAGAAGCACCAAGACTTGGTTGCATCAAGGGGTTTACACCAAATGCCTGGAAATTCAGTGCATGTAAGCCCTGATCTCCAATACCACCACGAAGCCATGCAAGTGGGGAATTCATGTCCATATTACCGCTCTCTTTAAAACCTAAATGAAGCAAGAGTAAAGGATGATGATTATCAGACAAGAAAAACCTAAATTGAGATGGAGAAAATTAAATAAAGACTTTTCTGAGACGCTATTATAAACCACACCAGGGAAGGGGGGTAATCCAGATGGCCATGGTCGCTTCAGTCTGAGGGAGAATGGCGATGGATACATGGGAAAGGTTGTTAGTGGTTCAATCTCCCACAGGGAAACTCGGGGTTGCCTCTCCCCTGCAGTTGATTCATCCCAACCAACCTGCATAAGCAAATAAAGGAGATCATGCTTCAAAATCATCAGGCTTAAAGGTGAAGGTGTCATACTTGGATGAAAAAACTTTATACCAGTTGAAAGCTCCATAAAAAATGCACAGTTGAACTGTGTGGCAAACACGAATGGAGACAGTTGACACTCTATTACTCAAGTCTCGATGAACAATACTCTGTACCATAATTCTTTTTAAGCTGGTCCTGGAGTTAATATTACTTTAGATTGCAGACATGGGCAGAATCACTTTGGGAACCTTTTTTTCTTTTCTTGTCAATATTTTCTTTGTTCTAGAGTGTGGGGAATTGGGTGGTTGGTTTAATCTCATCATACCTAAGGTATCATCTAACATCCCATTTGAGACTTGTGGTTTAATATTGTAGGATTGAGAAACTATGCTTCTTCAAATGACAAAGTACATGTAATTATGTTAGTGTATATATGAGGCTTGTGTGTATTTACTCCTGTACAAATTGAACCAAGAAAAGAACGTTGGTGAACAAGAATGGGTCTTATTTCAGTGGGTTGCTTAAATTGTTGACCCAAGAACAGACGCCTGGCCTCTTGTTTCCTTCTTCTCTAGGCCAGTTTGGATGGTAATTTTAGTCTTCAGCAAGTTTATACGCGCCGTCCATGTCTAGAACAAGATAAGTGAGACGAAAAGATCCTATATAAAATTTTCCAGTTGTCTTATTCAATTCTGTCTGGTTCAGTGTATTAAACAAGTACTTAAAGATCAGTCAGGATCATTTTTAAGGTTTTCACTGAATACATGTAAAGTTTGTAAGATCCAAATAGAACAAATTAGTAAATAGGAGAAGTAAACCAAAATTAACATAATTTGACGTAATGGTGCCATAAACGAAATGAAACTGCAAAAAGAAAAAAAGAGTCATGTACCTACATCCAAATTTATTAATAATAAGGATCAATTAAATTCTTCATTTAAATCATACAAAAAGTTATTATTTAATAGATTAGTGGCCGCATATACTTTGATAAGATGTATTTGAAATAGCATTTGATAAGCAAATGAACCTACATACTGATAGTTAATTCTTTTGAACATAAATTAAGGGAAGGATTTAGGTGATTGAGGCATACTGCATATGTTGTTTAGATATAAAGAGACCCTTCTTACAAAGAGAAACACAATCTCAGTACAACACTCTAGAAGAGGGAGTAGACTAAAACTAATGATGTTTACTCAAATGCGTGATATGTTAGGCAATGAGACTGGAGCCAGGCAACGACAGAAAACAATATACGAAACATGAGCAATTAAATGATTGCTTTTAAGTGCTTATAAATAGTGGGGCATACGGAATGGAGGGATAAGAGGGTAGTAAGTTGTGAGCCGTATGAAATGTGGAAAGAAAAGTATATTTGGCAAGCTTAAAAAAATTTAAGCTTTGCCAAACATGTACTAAAAATGATCAAAATGCTTAACGAGAACCATAAAGTGGAAGAGAGGATTCTGCCAATGATGATGGAGAACATGAGAAAGTGCATTTGAGAAATCGAGGTAGTAGTGGTGCTGTCATCACAATCTGTAATACTCCACGTTTCCAACACCACAGCTGCCACCGGTATGGCATTTTACACCTCTCTTTTAAAATATGAGGTGAAAAGCCAAGTGATGAGCTGGAGCACTATATAGCTGACAATGTATGGCTGAGGTTATAGAGGCAGAAATCACATTTGGTGGTGTAGGAGCTGATGGTGATAATTTGGAAGTACTTTTTCATGCTGCTTTTCATGGTTCAGGAGGTGGGGGATGACTAGTTTCCCCCATTCAGGGTCTTTTTTTTATGACTCATGTGTCAAAGTTTCACCCGACTAATCCTGAGGA
>CAIGRO010167229.1:0-11991 GCA_903798355.1 Fraxinus baroniana | reverse complement strand
GAATTGGCATACAAGGACAATGAACGCATGAAGAATAATTTTTTTATCGTATTATTTGTATATGAACTCATAGTAAATGACTGTATGCAATGAATTAGTATGTAATGATAATCTATGGAATTTAATAAATTCTGATTGAAGGCCATCTTTTCTTTAGCATCGTTTGGAATTAGTATTGCATGCTGGGTAATAACCATCTAACATTATCTAGATAAATTGTATTCATCCAGCTAATAAATTAAAAAATATATTGGATTCATAATGGATCCCAAACAAATACTATCTGTTGACACATAAAAATGAGGCCCAATTAAATGGCACAAAGAACGAAGCCATGTTAGGAAGTTCGAAGAGTAGGTCTAAGTGAGACTATGTAAAGGGCCCAAGATGGAGGTATGTAGCGGAGGCCCATCATCGCCCAAGTATACAAGATGTCCGAGCTCTAGACGAATACAACACTTCATGAACATTCAAGGCGAGGGAACTATTATTGCCCAAGGCTACGAGACGCCCAAGCCTAGGGCTAATTGTTATTATGAGCAACGGTTACTGAGGTAGTTAATGGGCAATCTCATCACGTCCCATGATCCAGGAAATCTCGATTACAAGCAGTTCAATGGTACAATTAATGATAGTAATTAGAACGGCAGTTCCATGATAAGTCCGCCATGATGAAGAACGTGGGTAGTTATAGGACGACTAGTAGTTTCAGGTGGTTCCACGACAATAATTGGTAAGAGAAGTATAAAAGATAAGAGAAGACATAGAAGAAAAGACACCGAATTAAACACTCTCAAACAGAGAATATGTAATTTTCACGTCCTTTACTTTTATCGATGTACTTAAGCCCCTTGGAGGTATTTTTGCTTCTTGTCGATTGTAAATCTTCATCAATAAAGCACCCATTTTTGGGACTATTTCTCAAGAGGTTTGTTTCTTACACAATCGTTTGAACCCCTTTTTAATTATTAGCGAGGCTCGACTTTCCACGTGAAATAATTTGGCACGCCCAGTGGAACATCTTGGTGTTTGAATATATAAAAGTGATAGCAATATGTCTCATAAAAACTCTGATAAAGAGTCAGTAAGCCAGGGACTAGTCCAGTTTGTGATTGAACGATATGAGGAGCAGCAGAACACTCCAAGAACAGATGGACAGAGTCAAAGTCATTACGAGCCAATCACAGAATTGAGTCTTCGGACCATACACGTATTGCTAAGTGAACTCACACAAGACGTCGTTGAGCAGGTAAACTTACAAAATGTTCATAACATGGAGAAGTTTATTCAAAATGGGAATGCGCATTATGACAACATGGCTAAACAACTAAACAATCGAAATGAAATCATGAACGGTTAGTGGGCCAAATTTGTCAACCAGTCATGCCAAGTATAGGGAATTACTTTCAAGCTAGAATGGATACATGTTAAAATTCCCCAGTCCTAAGTCTAAATCAAGGAATAGAACCGCCCTTTGGACTATCTACTTCAAACCTGGGGGGTGGTGGAATGGCTAATTTGAATATTGGTAGCGGAGCATCAAACTTGAGGGGTAATCCAAATGTAAGAGACAATGTCCAAACCAATGGACAGAATACTTTGTGTTAATGATGGCGGGAATACTCAGATTAATGGTAATAATTGTTTAAATAACGGCATCCGTGCCATGAACCAGATACCAAACATTAGGCCTCAAGTGATCCCACCAATGAATCAGCCCATACGAGTCCTATATGATCCCAACGTTATGTTGAGGAATCAAATTATAGAAATAGTACAAGATCAAATAGTACAAGATCAAGCCATATCCTGATTGGATAGACCAAGCGTATCTGTGTCCTAGATAAGGTACCAGAATTCTCATTATTTACCAGTTTAGGAGAAGTTTCTACCTTGGAACATATAGGGCGATTTACACTACAATGTAGCGATGTAACTGACTACCATAAGATAAGACTATTCCCTAGTTCATTAACTGTGGTAGCCGTTTCATGGTTCATTAACTTGCCAGCAAATTCTGTCCAAACATGGCAACAATTGGAACAATTGTTCCATGTTCAATTTTACAAAATTGAATCTAAAGTTACCTAGGCCGATTTGGTGAATTTACGTCAATTGCCAAATGAATGGGCGAAAAGCTTCATCTAGAGGTTTGAAATAGCTAGGAGTAAGTGTTTCGTACCTTTGCCTGAAAAAGAATTCGTTAGAATCACTCAAAGTTGTTTGAGCTTTGATTTAAAAAAGAAATTTCAAGATAGGGAATTTCTTGATCTCTTTCAGTTGAGTACTAACGTGATTAGGTATTAACGTCTGGAAAGAAAAGAAGAACAAATGAAAAACTCTAGTAAATGGACTTATTATAGAGACCCGAACTTTGATGTTCACGCTGTTGATGACGAACATTACGATCAGGTCGAAATATGTCTGGTCGAATTGGTTAAAGGAGACGCGTATGCATGTCCTATGATGGCCAAATCTAAAATGTTGGAGAAGAATGAGCATATAAAAGATGAAAACAAAAAGGCTAGGGTGTTTTCATTTGACGTGACCAAGGCTGATCTTATCTTTAACAAGCTGTATAAGGATAAGCTGATTAAGTTGTGCGATAGAAACTGAACAAATTAAGGGTAAAAAATATTGTAAATGGCACAATGCATGGTCACACATGACTAATAGTTGTCTGGTTTTTCGTCATGTATTACAGGATGCCATTGAGTCGGGATGAATCATGTTTGAGGCTAAGAAGAAGATGGCAGTGGATGAAAATCCTTTCCCATAGCCACTTAGGGTAAATATGTTGACGTCTGGTTTCAAAGGTAAGTTGCCCAAGTTCAAGTTAGTTATAAATAATGGAGAAGAGGATTCTGGGCCACATCCCAGCATTTTTGAACAAATCAAAAGTGAAGAATCCAGAAAGGATAAGGGTGTGTTGTGTTTTAGATGCAATAGAGAAATGAAGGAGAATGTAGGTAAACTAAGAACGCAACAATATTACCATCGCCCTAACATTGCTTCGAGTTCCCAACCTGGTGGAGAACAGAGCATACAATTTTATGGGAAATGACTTTTTGAGGGACAGTTCAGGCCGATGAACAGTGGAAAAACATTCAGGTTGCATCCTTACCAACTAAATGTATGGTATTCCTTCCAATACAATGCAGGGAGAGTCGTACCCTTTAACAAAATGACTAGAACCCAACAAAGGCATTTTCAACGAAAATATGGACGGATGATGAGGCAACAGGAAGGATCGTCACGTCTTAAGGCGCCTAAAATGCTTAAGGTGGGTAACCAAAATGTCCTCAAGGGTGATAAAGAGGCTAGTACGGGCGAATTGATGGAAGAGTTGCCATAAAGTTCCTCTGGAAGATCAAAGTTCGAACGTGGAAAAAAGCTTGAAGATGAAGGATCCAAAGCGAACCCTCACCATCCAATTTGGAACCCTACCTCCTATTGTGGCGTACAATTATTTACTAGTCAATGAATTCAAGAGCAAACAGAATGAATCGGAGGAAAAGAAGGCAAGTGAGGAAGAAGCATGTATGCTGGAATGTGAAAAAGGTCAAACATCTCAGGCAGTACATAGTGAAGAAGAGGATGACAACATGACTAACATGGATGAGAAAATTGACTTAGAATTAGAGAGGAAAAGAAGAGAAATGTTGCGTAATACATTGTTGAAGCAGTTTTTTCAGGAAGGTGTCTATGAGGTGGATTTACTAGGTGAACCATCTGGGCATTCCTTTGACTTCTATATACTATATGGAGAGCCAAAAATAAAGGTGAGGATGCCTCGTGCTAAGAAATATGGGTCACCTCCAAGGATACTGCCTTCTCCTTTAGGTTGGATAACTGAAGAAGAAGCATTAAAAGAAAGTAAGGAAGAAGTCCAAGAAGCAAAGACTCAGGATGAAGTATTGCACGTGGACTTGTCGTACCTGAACCAATCAATAGAGGATAGACATGAACTGAAAATAGATGCAATCGAGAAAGTATTTTTAAGAGACCAACTATAAAGTTAACCAAGCATTGAAGGCCATTCTACGTGAAAGCCTTGGTTATTGGTATACCTGTGGCGAAAGTACTTATTGATAATAGAGTAGCCATCAACACCATCCCGTCCAGAATGATGAGAAAATTCGCAAAGGCAGAAAGTGACATAATTCCAACAAATGTTATTCTTACAAGCTTCAATGGAAGAGCAACTTTAACTAAAGGGATTATGCCACTAGATACCGTAGGAACAACCATTAGGACCACAGTCTTTTTTGTAATTAATGATCCCACTAGTTACAATGTGCTGTTAGGAAGAGATTGGATTCATAGAAGTCGGTGCATACCTTCATTGCTTTACCAATGCCTAGTTTTCTGGAATGACAAAGGCGAAGCAGAAGTAGTACAGGCGGACCATAGACCTTTTGTTGTAGAAGCTAATTCAGTAGAAAGGTTCATGTACGAATGAAATTATGGACCTGTTAGAGTAGTTTAAGATGGGGAAGAAACTTAGATTGTTGAGCAGAGAGAAGAAACATTTTCAGCAGACGCACTTATTGAAATCTTCAATCAAATGAGGCCAAACACAGTGGCCCTCAAAGAGCCAGCAATTGGCAAAAAGGTAATCAGTGAAATCAAATGAATTATCGGTGGCAAAAAGATATGGTCGATATTCGGGCCTTCAAAGCTAAGTTAATGGACTTCAATAAGGAAAAGACGAAAGAAGGAGCGGCACTGGAGACATTAAGGAACAAGTTAGCAGTGTTAGAGTTGGAGCAAAATATTGGCCGAGAAGTCAACAAGGTAGATTGTTTAGAAGAGGAAACAGTTCCAAAAAACTTAGATGGAGAAGTAATGGGAATTGTAAAACTTGGGCATGCTCAAGCACAAGATCATTTGGTAAAGGTGAACATTGGAGACGAAGGGGAAGATCATCTAACATTTGTCAGCAAGATGCTCAATCAAGAGGTAAGTACCAAGTTAGTTACTTTAGTAAAGGAGTATAGAGATTTCTTTGCTTAGGAATATGAACATATGCCTGGTTTAGATAGGAGTCTGGTTGAACATAGGTTGTCAACTAAGTCAAACTTTAAGCCTCATAAACAACCTCCTAGGCATTTTACCTCTAATGTATTGTCTGAATTAAAGAAAGAGATAGAGCGATTGTTAAAAGCGGGCTTCATTAGAACAATCGGTATGTTGAGTGGTTGTCTAATATTGTACATATGTTAAAAAAGAATGGTAATATTAGGGTGTGTATAGATTTTAGAAACTTAAACTTATATTGCCCAAAGACGAGTATCCAATGATTAAGGTAGATTCGTTGGTAGACTCGACTGCCGGACATATAATGTACTCTTTCATAGATGGATACTCGGGTTATAACGAAATCTACACAGCTGAAGAAGACATACATAAAACTGTCTTTAGGTGCCCTGGATCTTTAGGATGCTTTGAATGAGTAGTTATGCATTTTGGCCAAAAAAATGCAGAGGCAACTTATCAAAGAGCAATAAACTTAATTTTTCATGATATGATAGGCCAATTTGTCGAGGTGTATGTTGATGATATAGTGGTCAAATCTACTAAAGAGGAAGACCATTTTGAACAACTAAGATGCTCATTCGAGCGAATGAGGCAATATAAGTTGAAATTGAACCCTTTAAAGTTTGCATTTGGTGTTAATGTAGAGAATTTCCTTAAATTTTTAGTGCACAAAAGAGGGATCAAACTTGACAAAAATAAAGTGTAAGCCATCGTAGAGGCCAAATCACCTAGTAGTAAGAAAGAATTGTAAAGATTCCTAGGCCAAATAAACTTTTTTAGACGTTTTATCTCTAACTGTACAGGGCAAACGAAAGCTTTTTCACCTCCCTTAAAGCTGAAAAAACAGGACGAGTTTGTCTAGAAGGAAGAGCATCAAAAGGTTTTTGATAGCCTGAAAACATATCTGTCAAGTTCACCAGTGTTGGTATCATCTATCCAGTGACGGCCAATGAAAGTGTACACAGCGGCTGAACAAGAATCTATAGCCGGAATGGTCGCGCAAGAAGACCAGTTTGGTGAAGAAATGGCAATCTATTATTTGAGTAGACAGTTAACAAAGTGTGAATGTAATTACTCTGCTATTGAAAAGTTATGTTTAGCTTTGTATTTCACATGTACTAAACTAAGGGCCTATTTACGGCCTGTAATTGTTTATTTGATTTCTAATATTAATGTAGTTAAGTATATATTTTCTCGCCTTATTTTACACCAAAGTATAGGCCTTTGGACTCTGGCGTTGTCAGAATTTGAAATATAACATATACCACAAAAGGCATTTAAATTCAAGCATTGGCTAACTTTTTGGCCGATCATCCATGCCTTGATATGCCCAAAGAGATTGAACTGGAAGTGGATTCATTCGAATTAAAATCTTGGATTTTGTACTTTGATGGATCAAAAACTTTTGGAGAGACAGGGGTAGCAATTATTTTATAAACCCTCTAGGAGTTTATTATAAATTTGCTTTCACTTTAAATGGAATATGTACCAACAATCAGGCTAAGTATGAAGCTTTGATTGTAGGATTAGACCTACTATTAGAATTGGAAGTAAAGAATGTAATCGTTAGGGACAATTTCCAATTAGTAATTCACCAGTTGATTGGTGATTTTAAATACCAAAGTGACTCTGTTATAAATCAGTACGAAATCGTCCAAGAGTTATTAGAAGAGTCTGATCAAGTAGAGCTTCAATACGTTAGTAGGATGTAAAATGATTTGGCAAACGAGTTAGCCCAAATGGCTTCGGGTTACTCAAAAACGCTAAACGTAGAATCCACTGGTGAGTATGGGGTAATCTTGCTCGTAGTACAATGGATGTCGAGAAAAATCAATGTGCATTACATAGAAAATGGGAATGCAATAGCTTGGAGACAGAAAATAAGAAGAGTTCTAAAAGAACCCAACAAAGATGAAAATAAAAAAAAATGAAAATATGCTTATTGAATTGCACACTAACAGACGAGGAGTTAATCAAAAAACGTCCAGACGGTGTGTTATTAAAGTGTGTGAGTTTGCAAGAGGCTAAAGTAATAATGGTCGAAGTGCATGAAGGGATATGTGAAGCTCACCAGGCTGGCCAAAGAATAAGGTGGTTGATTATTAGGAGCTGATACTTTTGGCCCAAGATGGGAGAAGCATGCGTTCAGTATGGAAGGAGTTATTTAGCATGCCAAAAGCATGGCCCAATACAAAGAGTGCCAGCAAGAGAAATGATACCTATCATTAAGCCTTGGCCATTTAAAAGTTGGATGATAGATCTGATAAGGAAGATTTATCCACCACCGTACAAGCAACATACATTCATAATAGTTGCAATGGATTTTTTTCACTAAATGGGTGGAAGCAATACCTTTAAGGAAGATCTCTTAGAAAAGTATTATAGACTTTATTTACGACCACATATCTATAGGTTTGGAATATTACAAACTCTAATGATGGATCACAGAACTTCTTTAAATAGGGATCAAGTGAAGGAATTTTTGAGCGAATTTGGAGTTAGGCTAGTAAACTCCACACCTTATTACGCTCAATCTAATGGAAAAGCGATATCTTCTAATAAGATTATGAAAAATATCATAAGAAAAATGATAGTTGAAAATGCCAGAAATTGGTATGAATGTTAAATAAAGCTTTATGGGTTTACAGGACATTACCACGCTCGAATACCAAAGTAACTCCATTTTAATTCACTTATGGACAATAAGTGGTGTTGCCTATGGAAATCAATGTACAATTAATTCAAGCAAGCCTACAAAATAATTTAAGTGATAGTGATTATGCAAAATCACTAACCTAAAGTTTGTTAGAATTGGACGTCCTAGATAGACAAGAGGTGTAAAAACAAAAGATGGCTAAATTCTATAATAAAAAAAGTCGTAGCCAAGTACTTTAGCTTGAACGATTTAGTGTGGAAAACAAAACTCCTTTTGGACAGTAAAGATCCAAAGTACGGTAAGTGGTCACCCAACTGGGAAGGATCATATAGAGTGAAGAGCATATTGCCTAACGAAGCTTACCACTTAGAGGATTTAAATGGCACAAAGCATATAAGGTTTATTAATGGTAAGTACTTAAAACAATATGTTCCTTCCATATAGGAAAGTGAACAAATATAGGCACACACCAAACAAGTAAAATAAAATAAATTGGACGATCACGTTCAAATAAGATAAAAGTAACATTTTATTATCAAGTCCTGATTACAAACTGAGGGATACAATATACAATAGCTTACTAGCCGCAATTGAAGACAAGCTACCATATTTTTCCTATCAACTACTACAGAAGAGGGATAAACTGGCCTTCATTACCTTCCTAAATGCATCGCTGCAGTGATAGGTAGAAGGGTTAAAAAGCAATCTCAACAACCAATTGAGGCTGAGAAGCACTCTCAGCAAGCAATTGGGGCCAAAAAAACACTCTCAGCAAGCTATTGGCTTCACATCAAGATCTCCCATTGAAGATCATGAATGGAAAAGGTGCTGAGAAGACCTTCATTGGCCAAAGAACATTTCCTATACTTTCCATACCAAAGAACACATCAAAACCAGATGGCGAATGTGAAAAAGAAAGAGCCATTTCAGTTGGAAAAAAAACAGTTGATCTCCTAGATATAGAAGACCCATAAGTTGAGTACTGCAAAAGATAGCAAGAAAGTATGGTAAATATGTAACAAACACGCAGCCTTATAGAGGTTTGAAGATGAAGGGGTAGAATGTGAATGGCCAATGTGCAGCCACCAACGTTGAAGGCTTGAATTCTGAAGAGATGCCAGAAAGTCAAAAATCTTATTCTACGTAAAGGTGCACTAAAAGAAATGTACAAGGACGGGGTACGAGGTTAGTATTTAAGTTTGGGAAATATTGAGAATTACAGCATACATCGATTATGTTGTTGTAAAATCCATGCAAAGGGACGGGAAGATTACTTCATTGACAAAATTGGATACTATTACAAGTCAACAGTGCTACCAGTCATAATTACAAAAATAAAATTTAGGGCGAAATCGTCCTACAAAAGAATGTCAATAGTAAAATGTCCTAATTACAACTTGCCTCACATGGATCGCATCGATTCTCTAAGCCTTCACCACTCATCGTTTTGCTCATTAGAGGCTTTGGATAACTCAATTACAAAGTTCTCATCAACCTTCAGCTTCGAGTAATGCTCAACCAAAGGCTTGTGTCGCTCAACCTCTTGAGCAACAACATACTTTTTAGCAGCCAGTCTAGCCCTGCAGTCGTCCATTCTTACTTGGAGCTCTTTCATTTCTGTGGGCCAGCTCATCATCAAAGAATCTTCGATCATAACCTCAGAAGAAATCTCATTTAAATGAACCTTGACCTTCTCAAGCTCTTGAAATAAAGACTCTTTTTCATTCGAGGTACGAAGATACTGAGCCTATTGGGTTTTCAATTCAGCATTTCTGGCCACCAAGGAGCTAATTTTAGAATGAATGATCTTCAACGTCAATTTGAAATCAGTCGAAATCTTGAGCGAGGAAAGCTCAAGTACTTGAGCCATCTTTGCACTCAATTGCACAAACTTATCCTTTTGGCTAGAAACACTGGCTCGGTTGACATCCATGTCCATAAAGGCAACATATTCAAGCAATGACTGCTTGAGGACATTCCTATTTTCTTCTGAGGAGACAACAAATGAAGCGGAAGGATGACTAGCTGAAGATGAGCCAGAGGTAGCATTTGTTTTCGCTCGTTCCCAAGAGGTAAGAAGATCTTGGATGGAGCATAAAATGGCATTAGCATACTGCAAGGAAAATGTAAGCAGTTAGCATTCTCATTACAGTAAACAAAGTAAAGATGAAAGGCGAATCAAAAGATATCGCATCAACAGCTTGGGAGACTTCGGGTACATCACTAGATGATCCAGCCATTTGAAGAAACTTCCCCTTATCTAAACCAGCAGGCCCTTCCGCAACAGGCAAATCTATAGGAATTTCTGTAAAGATCAAATGATAATGAGTTGTGGGTTATAAGACAACAATACAGACAATGGAAAGGACCATGCACTCTGCATTACCTTCTAGTTCAACGTTTGGGGGGTTGACACCCTGGGAAGATCGAAGTTCTCCAACTTGGCTTATAGCTAAAGTCCCATCTCCAAGTGAATTGGACGAGGAAACTTTAGTGGAAGTTGGTGAAACAAGGTCTGGTAAATAGAGTCCACTACCTTTCCCTTGAGGACGAGAGGAATATCATTACCATCATCGGGTAAACTAGTCAACGCTAAAGCTGGACGTTTTGCGGCTAGATGTATCTTTAGTTGTATCAGCCTGAACAGAAGCAGGATTTGCTGCGGGGCATTTCACACGAGCATGAAGGGACCTTGAAGGAGAAGTATAACTCTTTGAAGCTGGAGGGATAGCAAAAATGGGAAAACAGGGAAATTCCCTGGACTTTCTAACAAATGGAAAGTGCGGTTAACATCAATTGTAAACAACCCACATTTCACTACTGGCCAGAGTCGATCAAAAATTAGATGAGTAACAGAAGTAGGGTTGAAGGGAGCCATAGAGAAGCCCTGGGTCAAAAGAATATTGTGGGCATCAACGGCCTATGCCTCTGTTTTGGTTATAGTATGAAAACGATCTGTCAAGCTCTTGGAGAAACATGGATGAACAAGCCTAGTTTGGCCAAAATTCAGCTGACGGGCAAAAAACTGAGAGCATATATCTCAACCCCAGCCTTGGCATTTGTGCCAGTCAAAATATCATGAAACAGTTCCTTCCCAATCAAAAATTGAACCCAAACGGGGCAAACTAAGCTTACATCATTCATCGTAGAAGGATGCTACATGTAGATTGGAATCTGATGAGCAGAGAAAGGAAAGAATGAAGGAATGGAATTTAAGGTGTAAAAGAATGTGAAAACCACAGGGCTCGGTTGACTAATAAGTAGCCCATAACAACTAACTGATATAGGCAGAATTGGAGGAGCACCAAGCTGTGGAAAATAGGCTCTTAACCACAATTGAGCAAGCCAAAGAGGCCTACTGCAAGTAGGAGATACACCATTTCGTAGTTGGGATTGAAGAGAAGCCATGACTCTATAAAAGGCAACTAGAAACAATGAGCAAAGGTTTAAGGGCCTACCATGTGCTAACTCATGTGCTATGGGCAAGTAGGGCAAGTAAGGCATGGAAGGTTTCATGCTGGGCACACAAACAACATATTTACAAAGCCAGACCTGAAGGAAGGCCACACGCTTAACATGAGTTTGTTCAAAAGTAGTGTTCTTATAAATTTCTTGCATGCCCGAATAGGAGTGAGTGAGTTTCTTGTCAAAATGTGGGACAATGCCAGTGACCAAAAGAGTGTGGGAGATGGTGTCGCCCAGGGATGGAAGATTAACTAGAGCACCAACATCCCTTAGGGTAATGGACATTGGGCCAAGAGGGAAAATAAAAGTGTTATACTCCGAAGACCAGAAACTCAAAGTAACGGGAAAAAGCACAGGGTCATAAGTTGGGGGAAGAAGAGCGATTTCTAATAAATCAAAAATCCTAATGCGATCAACAATTGTCTTGGTGGGTCCATGCTTTACCATATGTGCATGCCAGAAATGAAAAGTAACATCAAATTTGGGCCAAATACGAATACCTCGCTCCTGAATTGGCTTTAATGAAAAAAGATTCAGAAAAGGGAGATCTTGAGTACAGGGAAACAACTAGCCCACTGCGGCTTGCCCTACAGAATCAACATCATTAAATAATGCGCCCAGGTAAAACTTGTTGAGGTTCGATTTAACTGATAAAAGGGGAATTGAAGATATATATGGCTTGGTGAGAAGTTCTTGATAGTCGCTAAAACTGAGGGAGTTTTCTGAAGTCGCCATGTATCACAAGTTTCAAATTTCCCAAAGAAACTAGAGTGCAACTGTTAGAATGGAGAAGCACGAAGAGGAGGTGGACCATGGGCTATCCAGAGCAT
>CAIGRO010167145.1:0-14632 GCA_903798355.1 Fraxinus baroniana | reverse complement strand
TGACAATATTTTGTAGTCATATTCCATGATTAGAATCATAATATCCAATAATTTCCACTTGATTTGATTTTTTTGAATTTGATCATGTAACCCTTAGTTCTCTATAAATACCGAATAATCTAATGGCTGCTTTTCAAGTTTTCATCCCAGAGTTATTTAAATATCTGCCCAACATTCCAACAATGAATGCTATATCCAAATGTATGCAAAATTAAGAATACATTAAACTCTCAACTATTGAAGCATAGAGAATTTCCTGTAGTTCATTTTCTTTAAATTCATCCTTAGGGCATTGATTAAGATTAAACTTGCCTCCTTTAGTTATAGGGGTAACACTCGATTTTCATTCTTGCATCCCATAATTTTTTTAAAACCTTATCGATACAGCTATTTTGTGAGAATTCAAAAATACACCAAGAACGATACATGCATATCTATATCCTTAATATAAAAGAGGAGTCACCAAGATTTTTCATTTCAAAATTCAATGACATAAATATCTTGGTTTCGTGCTATAAACTTATATTATTGCAGACAAACAATATGTTATCGGCATACAATACCAAAAAATATGCTCACTCCCACTAAACTTGTGATATACACAATCATCAACTGAACTCATCTCAAAACCAAACGAGATAATTATTTGATGAAATTTGTAATACCATTACTAAAATTAGCTTGAGCCCATAAATGAGTTTCTTTAATTTGTAAACCATTTGGCGTAACTTGAGCCTATACTTCTAAAAGAATATTTCATAGAAATCAGAGAAAAAATCTCTTTAATGTCAATGCTTTCCTTTGGAGTAAAGTCATTTGCAATAAGATGGACCTCATATCTCTCTACACCACCCTTCAAATCCCTCTTGATTTTAAATATTTGGTTACAACCATTGAGTTTCGCACAATCAGACAATGAGATGACTTCCCAAATGTCATTGTTATGGACTTTATCTCTTTATACACGCCATCGATCTACTTTTTAGAATTATTCATTTGCCTGATTTGATGAAAGTTGATTGATAAGTTCTTCTCCCATCAATCCATGATATCCTTATTTTCTTGGAGAAAGACTATAAAATCATCTGGAATTGTCTTTCTCCCTTTTATTTCCTTAATGACATTTGTTCTTGAGGTTATTGAGTTTGTTTTTCTGGATAACCTCTTGATTGTGTATAGGGGATTTTGTAATATTGTCTTGATCCGAAATTACTTCTTGAACGAGATTTGTAGCAAGAATTTGTCCCTGAGCCTTGTTAATTGCAAAAAAAGAAATATATACATAAATTACTTCTTGAATAAGATCTAGAGCACGAATTTATCCCTAGTTCTAATCATTGTCAATTGCAGCAGCAAATTTATATATATATTCTTCCTCCATGACAAAATCATTAACCTTATAACCTTATCTCTCTTCGCAAACTCTACATACTCAAGGAATCGGACATTGTTTGTTTTGAAAACTAACCTAATAGTGGAATCTTTTAAAAAAAATTGTAACCCTTTAACAATTGCTTTACTTGAAACTTTGTTAAAAATTTAAACTGCAGTCTTTAATGTTTCTACCTATAGAGATTCAGATGTATTGTGGAACGATTTCACATTCCTTTAGGAATTTAACAAAAGGCCCTAGACATTGTTATCTTGATTTGTCATATCTATTATAATATTCACCAATATAATAATATCTGATTTGTTAATTCTTTTACAGAGTTGTTTTTCTTCAACCTGAGCCTTGTATGCGTTGAACATGTCCAATGTTTGAGATTTCTCATAGAAGAGATATAGGTAGCCTAGTGAAAAAAATTCTTCTATGAACATATTAAATTACTGTTGACCATTACAAGAAGCCGAAGCGAATGACCCATAGATATCCGTATGAATTAGTTCTAAAACGTCTGAAGTCATATTGACACCTAATATCTTTATGCTTATTTGTTTTCCCTTAATGTAATTAATATAAACACTTAAGTCTGAAAAATTAAGGTAATCAAGAATACCTTCTAATACAAGATTTTTCATTTTCTTTTGAGAGATATTGCCTAATCGCTTGTGTCATAACGAAGTAAAATTCTCATTGATTAATTTATGTTAGTACCATGTGAATTCACATGTAATGTTTCTTTATAAGATGTAACCGTATTAAGTAGATATATGTTATCGTAATCGAATAAAGAATTGGCACTCACAATATTTAAATTAAGAAAAAAGATCAAACTGACTATTTTCAATTGAACAAAAGTAATTGAATTTGTCCAATGTAGAAATAGAAATCAAATTTCGTCTAAAAGACAATACCGTAAGTGTCCCTTTTAAACTCAAATAATAACTAGTCTTTAATGATAACCCAAGGTCCGTATAGCCTTAACTTTGACTGATTTGCCATTGTCTTATATAGATGAATCTTTCAGTATCAATTGACTTTTGGCTATTCATGCACCCCCGCATAGACACACTTATGTGAATAGTGGCGCTAGAATTTATCCATCAAATGTGTCTTGATATTGAAACTAAATTAACCTTAAAACAAACCAAAATGAGAAGTGTACTTTTCTTTACACGCTAAGCGTGGTATTTAGTACAATCTATCTTCATGTGTTCGAAATTTTCACAAAATAAATAGCCAGATGATTAATCTTTTTTAGGCTTTTACTATTCATTTTGAACTGAACCGATGCATCTTCCTTATCCTTTAACTGTCCTATAGGTATTTGCCAATTGAGTACTTCTAGTTCTCTCTTGCTTTATACTTTATTTTTCTTGCACACAATATGAAATGAGCTCATCAAGAGTTCACTTTCCTTTTTGACAGTTAGAACTGACCTCAAAGTGACTAAATTATGCAAAAATAGAAATTAAAACCAAATACACAAACAAATCATCAGACAACTCAAACTTTAATGCATTTGACTTTGAAGCAAGATGAGACATTTCAATGATGTACTCTCATATATTTTCTTTAGCCTTATACTTTAGTGAAATTAAGTTCGTCGAAAGCATACTAGTTTCGGCCTTATTGCCTCTTGGAAAGCTTTTTTTTTTTTTTTCAATTTCTTTAATAAATTCCTTGGAAGTAGTTACATTAACGCCCCTAAATATTACTGCAATTCCACACTTCATGATTATAAGACTTATGCAGTTTAAACGATCCCGCTTATTCGAGTCCGATTTTCAATTAGTTAAACTCTTATCCGAAAGTGTAGTGGATTGTTCAATCATTGACGCAATGTCTAGATCTATGTTGTCAAGAACGATACAAACATTCTCTTTCCAACCCTTAAACTTTGGTTCAAGTACAAGAATTAAATTGATGTTGGCAGATATTGTAGAAGTTGATAAATTAACCAAATAGAGAACTTAAATCTAAATAACATGTTCACGTAGGAATCCGTATTGGACAATCAATAATTTCAAATAATGGTGAACCATACATAATAGATCGAGCACAACATTGATATTTAGTTTTTGGACAGAAATACCAACTTGTAATGGACACCTTGGTATAGCAATCAAATACTGACAATAAATTCGGTCAAACATCAAGTCTATCTTTGGACCGACTTAATGTTCACATAATGTAAAATTTTACAATTATCACATATTTATTATCACGCGTGTAAATAATTCAGTCAAATATTAACCTTCATTTGGGCCAGTCAATATTTGCATGAATTACATAAATACAACCCGCATAATATTCCAAATAAATTAATTTAGGTAAGAGATGTTATTTTGGTAACTTGTTGTTTCAATTAATCTATTTTAGAAAATTAGTAATTCGAAATAAATTTTAGTTCTAGGATTTGAAATTTGATTGTCCCATTTATATTTTAATTTTTTTTATTTCAAAAAAATTAAATTAAATTAAAATTTCAGCAAGTAGGCGCCGCAGCACCCCGAAGTGAGTGCTACAACGCCAAGTAGCTGCTGCCCAATGACCCCGTCAACAATTCTGATTTTCATCCCATCAAAACCCAAGTACTCATGAACCTTTAATTATTCAACAAAGTCATGGTTGTAGCAGAGCATGATATCCCACTAAAATAAATCTAATCAATATTTATATTTTATTTTCTCTCACTCTAACCATCAACCGAATTGAAAAGCAATCGTGTTATCAATGGAATCTACCATGTTGCCTTTACGTTTTCTGTATTGTAAAACTTATTAAAAAGAATCTAATATTCAAAATTTAGGAAAGGAATTCGCATCCAAAAAAATAAAGAATCTAGAATACGAATTTCATCCATAAAGTTCTTTCTAGAATGTCCATGGTTTAATATGGAGTTCGCTCTAATACTACTTTTTGAAACTTATGAAACTTTAAACTTTGTAAAACTAGAAAACCTAATTACTTTATTGTCAAGATTTCCTATGTCAAATCACCTGGAAAATTAATAATGCTGAACATACCCTAATTCTTTGGAAGTGATTCTTTATTGTTGGATTTTGATTTTGGATCTTAAATCTTGATTATTCGCTCTTTTGGTTCTTGAGTTCTTGACCTTGATTTTAACTTCTTACTCCATAATCTTGATTGTCTTATTCCTCGATTTAATTGTTCAAATCTTTGTTCTTGATTTTTTTTTCAATCATTGTTCTTGATTGTGAGTTTTGAATCTTTCTCATCAATATGTTTTCTCTTGTATTCTTGTATTGATGTGATAACATAAAGAATGAAAAACTGCATATGAATTGAGGACCATAACCTTATTTTTAGTTTCCATATGTATTTTACTCATCGTCAAATACAATCATAATGAATCCGATCTTCACACATATAATCCAATCCACACTTTATTTAGATGACCTAAACCCAACAATTTAATTCTTTATTAGATCACTTTAATTGTGATCAACTCACACAATTAATTACATATATAGACCCAAATGACAAATGAATAAACCTAAAATTTTTGTGACCACTCCTCTATTAAATTATAACCTTCTCACAGTAATAAAATTGAGTAATATTTGGTATACAGGAAAAATCTGCAAGGACAAAATACATGGGGAGGAGGGTCTGAAAAAAAGGCAGACATACATGTGTGCTGCCAACGTAGCACCTGCCGTGTACAGTTTTCCCCTATACAAGGGTAATTGTCCAATAAAATTAGTTTAATCTGAGTCACATGACTATAAAAAGATTTTACTGTACTTACAAAGCATATTCATAATCCTCTAATTAAGGAGATTTTACTTTACTTAAAAGCATATTCATAATCCTCAAATTAAGGAGGTAGCTTTCTTAATATCAATTTATTCTAATTTGATGAAAGGTATTGTTACGGACTTGGCATGTGCCAGAGATATGGACAAAATTGTTTTTGATTAATTATTAATAGGGGGTGGTGGAGTAGGAGTCTTGTGTTGAAGATTGACAGAAATCACATGATAGAGTGATGGTAGGCAGGGTTTAGTGTTTTAGAATTTTGGTTCTTCTTCGAGTTATAAACATCACACACCACAATTCTCACGTTATGTCACATCCTTTCATGTGAACACTTTGACTTACAATACCAAATGGTAACTCATTTTTTATAAGGATACTGTTAGTTATTCATCAATTAATGTGAGCATTTTCAAGACGGAAACTCTCTCCATTTTGAAAGATCAACACTTAAAATTATACGTCTTAAAAAGACTCTTTAAATTAATATTTTTAATTATTCATCTTTTAAAAATAGATCCCCTGTTCTTCTTTTATCTAAATTATATGTCACTTTCCTGGTTGAAGGTAAGAATGATTTTTTATTTTTCTAATATGTCCGTATTTAATGTATCTTGTTATTAATATATGAAATATTCATACTTAAACCATTATTTAATATAGAAATATATTAGATAAAATGTAAGAAAAATTTATATTTCTAACTATGTTAATTATATTTTCTTAATCTGTGTGAAAATAGAAACAAGTGTTTCTTTATGGTACGGATGGAGTATATACAGAGAAAATGAAGGGAAATAATATAATAATTTGGAAGAAAGTTGGTGAAAGTAAAAGAAAGAAAAAAATAATAAATATATATTGGGAGTAGTAAATTAAATGTTAAAAATAAAGAGACTGTTGAAGTATTTAAAATTTTTTACTCTCCAAATTTATAGATATTCTCTAAATTGTAAAATATATTCTTTAAAAATAGAGAATTTCTTGAAAATACTCGTAATTGTGACCTACTTGTACTTCTTAATACTATCTATTTTATCCTTATCTTTGGACACCTAAAAATCTATTTAACAGTTTTAAGTTTCTAAAAATATTAAAAATGGCAGTTGGCATGAACATTGCAAAAAAGTATGCTTAGAACAATAAATAATATGTGACCTCATTTTTCTTCGATACTCCGATACAAATCCTGTCAAGCTAATATATTAAAAGAAAAAAAAATATTGTCTAAAGCTCCGTCAATAAAATTTATATTTTCAAAGCAATATCATTAGACGCGATTTTATTTTTAATTACTTTTTATTTAAAAAATAAAAAGCACCTAAATATCAATATTTGATTGTATAGACTAAAGTTTTGACCTTTCATTCTTTAGCTAATAATGTCACCTTACATATATAACACATAGATGGCAATCTACAAAATGTATTGGAGAAGCTTTTAATATTATATATAGAGGGTGTGTTTGAGTCACATTATTTTGAAATAATTATTCTGAAATGGTAGATTGATAGAGAATGTGTGGTTGAGAAAAAAAAGAAAAATTATTGATGTGATGAAAAATATTATTTTATTGAAAAATATGTGGTTGAAAATAAATAGAACAGTGAGAATAAAAATTTTAACGTGTATCCAACATGATCATGATATTATATAAGTACGATGAAGAAAGGGAGTGGAGCGTTGGCATAGCAGCTACCACATAAGAGGCAAGATGGAATTAATTTACTACACATGGCATCTATTTTAACCTAGTCCCAAAGTAAATATATTTGAGATCCTTTTGTATTATTCTATTAATGATTAGCATAGTCGACTCAAATATTAGAGATGACCACCTAAGGTATCGAATGCCTCTATTTTTAATATTGTATATTTTACTTTTATTTTAATGAAAAATTATGAGTAACCTTTAAAAATAAATAAAAATTATGAATGATAGTTAATAACATTAAAACATAAATATTTTAATAATTTATTTTACCAAAAGATTCATCAATAAATAAAATAATAAAAATATAAAATTAAATAGCAACCAAAAATTCTATCTTAAACAAAATAAAATGTAAAAAATTAACTCACCACTACAATAATATTTTGAGAAGAAAAAAAGATATATTTTTTATTTGTCAAAAGATAAAATATAGAAATAATGAAATTTGTGAAACATGATGACTTTCGTCTGTTGAAGTATCACAACATTGTTACTAATCGTCGATCAAGGTGTGTCGGTGATCACCAATAGGACCATTGACGATAGTTTCGTCCGAATCGCCAATATATCCTGACCTTAATCTTAATTACCAATAAGCATATCATCGACGATCATTGACAATCTCTCTTTAGTAGCCAAAGCGTTGTTGCTATTCTTTACAACATCATTGGCAATATTATCGTCGATAATTGTTAACAACAGTGTATCAATGATCACCAACAATATCATGTCAATAATTTTATCTGAATTATCACCTGCTTATCAACGGAGTTTTCGTCAATGATTATTTGCTCCATTAATATTTTTATTATTGATTTCGAAAAGACCCCTTGATGATTTTACTTAAAGCTCACAAAATTCCTTGAACTGTCTTTAGTGATTAATTTAGATCTAATTACCTATAATTAATACTATACCTCAACGATAACTATCAAAAAAAACTTAAAATATAGAGAATGTCAATAGTAAAGGAATATAAAATTATAAGTTGATATGTAGATTGATTAATTAACTTACACCAAATAATGTGATTTTTGTAGGTAATCACTAGCTAGCCTTAAGCTAGAACATGTGCAAATGAATATATATGCACGTTCTCGTTGAGGATTTAACTAAAATTTATTCAACCAAGTTTACGTGGGGGAAGATTGTAAACTCATTAAGCATATATATAGTTATAGTTTATATTATTATATGAATAATATATAAAAACAAAATGATAGGAATACCTGCCACATGCAACATCAATTCATATTAATTAATTTGACTAATTCAATTTCGTCTATATCTGAATTAATTTGATGTGCTCCCCAACCAAAAAAAAGTGGTAAAAATAAAATAAAAATCAACTAGCCAACACGACTGAGGGGGGAAAAAAAATTCATACAATCAACTCCGAATCTATTAAGGAAAAGATTTAATTAATCACGTGATTATTGAGTAGACCTGTTTATTACACGAGTACGTGCACGCACGTACGAGAATCGGTGGAGGATTGAAATCTTGACCTCATAATCTCAATACCACTTTTGGTACTGGTAAGAGAGTTGGGATGAGAAGAGATAAACTCTAATGAGATCTCTTCTTATCAATTCATTGTCTTGTTCTAAGCATATATATATCTCTTTTGTCTTTGTCCACCAATTCATTCTTGTCATCTTAAAGCCAGTCTGCGTGATCCTACGCAGGATATGCATATTTTCACGCTTCTCTTTCTTTTACCCTTTCTATTTTTATATTATTAAAAAGTTGAACCCTATATATATGCCAACATAAATAGAAATAATAGCATTAAACTCACTCTTGATGTCAATACCTAGAAAACCCTGGTTCTCAACCCTATGTCCTCTCATTTAAATTTTCCTTCTAAAAAAAAATAAAAAATAAAAAAATCTCACCAACCCAATTCTAGATTTCAATTTTCAAGTTCAATCTTGGAAAAAAGTTGAGGATTGAAGGTGGATCGAAGGCATGAAAGACCACTTCCAGTGGAAGCATCGGAAAAGGAAGGAGAAGAATATAACTTCCCTTCTGAAAGAGATACTTCAACTATGGTTTCAGGGCTTACAAGAATTATGGGTGCTACTCATCAAGAAGATCAGCATCACCCTTCTACTCAAACACAGCAAGATCAAGGTGGTATGTTTATTACTTTTTCTGCTTAATTTTTTTTTTTTTTTTTCAATTTTAATAATTAAGTTGCATCGAACAAACCTTTTTTTATTGACAAAAAGGAAAAGAGACAGGAAAAAAAGGCAAGATTTTGTTCTTTATAAGCCAAGTTCATTGTATGTAACTTTCCGTAAAGTAGTGTCTATCTGTCTTTTAGATTGCTGTAGATCTCTCTTTCGGAGTTGTCCAAGTTGTAGTAATTTGATATATATGTGGTTGTTACTTTTTCCTTAATGACAATTAAACACGTGTTACCAATTCTTGACAATTATATTAATGTTCGGCCGTCAAATCTTCTATACGAATTTACACCTACCAACCTCCTCTACCTTTGATTCTACACATGTTTTCCATATGGATTAATCTTTTGTACATTATTTTCCCTAAAGATAAAGGAGCTACATGTAAAATCAAGAAAAAATGTGCTCAAATCAATCCAATAATTTTGTATATATAATTAATCCTTCTGGTGACGCAAAATCACGAACAAGTCGATTTACATTCTTTAAAATAGTTCGATCTTGGATTTTATACTTTCTTTAGCTTTAATTTTTGCAAGTGAAAGTTTTGAATTAGAAAAGTAGATCGAGATACATTAGGAAGTATTGCTAGAGAAAGGAAAATGTACATTGTAGATGTAGACCAAATATGATATGAAGTTCTAGAATTTCCCTTGAATTATTCCGGTTTTTTTACACAAATGTTTTAGTAATTGAAAATAATTACTTATTACTATTATTCAAAATTTATAAAGTGCGGATTTCATGTTTCTCGTGTTAGAACTATTAGTAGTATGATGGTGTGTCAAATACGTACTTTAGGTGTGTCTTGAATATATTTCTCACATAGCAGACATGTTAAAAAATATGTAAAAATAGGACGCAATCACACCCCAGTATGTCAAACTTGTGAGCGTTTAGAGACTATTGATCTTCCCAATCAAGGGATGGAGATATGGGTCAGCTCTCGACTTTAGACCTCCTAGGGTTGTCCAAGTCCATTTATTTTTTATATGTTTTTTTCTTCTATGTATTAGTCCAATGCAAAAATATTTTTGTCTCCCCTAACTCTACCTCTATTCCCAACACGTTGAACGCATACGTGCTATTCGAGTAAGAGTGTACACTTCATAATTTCGCAAGAGTGTCTATACTTAATTTCGCTCTATTTGATGATCACACTAACCCTAATCAACTAAGCTGTGAATGCATTTAAGAGTGAATTTGCTATTGTGCTTTAATTTAAAGCAGCTGAAAAACTTTTAATTTATGGAAAATAAAATCTGAAATAGGTAAAGCGTTTATATGATTAAGTTGCTCATAATTTCTTGAAAAATTTGGTACCAAAGCTATATGCTAGAAATATACATGCAGTACTAGTTTCTCATTAGTATACCATTCCTTGTTGTGATTAAGGCAAACAATAAAACTCCAAGTACGAGAAAATTTTAACAAAATCCATACTGACGCTAGCGTGGTCGAACTTGATTGGCTTTTTTTTTTTTCCCTCTTCCAATGGTGCCACGCCAACCGTTGTCTGTTTAACAATATGTACGTATAGCATGATTGTAAGGCAAATTAACTTTATATTGTTTGATGAAGGATCTGTGAGGAGACATTATAGAGGAGTTCGACAAAGGCCATGGGGGAAATGGGCAGCGGAAATACGCGATCCCAAAAAGGCTGCTCGAGTTTGGCTTGGAACCTTCGAGACAGCTGAGGATGCAGCCCGTGCATACGACGATGCTGCTCTTAGGTTCAAAGGCACCAAAGCTAAGCTCAATTTCCCAGAACGCGTTCAAGGGAACACGGAATTGCGATATATAAGCAGTGATGGAGGTAGTGGTTCGAGCAATTTCCAATTTGATCATCATCATCAGCTGCAGCAGCAGCAGCAAGTCGATCAAGCGGCTTATAATAATTATGATCCCATAATGTCACAGAACACTTTTCCGGGGCTCCAACAATATGCACAATTGCTCTGTAGCAGTGATGCAGATTTCCCGTATTACACTTCAGCTCTCTATAATCAAGGAGGAGGCCAATCCACCTCTCAGATACCAGACTATTCCTCCGTTAGTAGCACCGGCTTGGTGCCACAACAGCAGCAGCAACAAGATTTTCAGAATTTTCCATCCGAGTTTCAAGGGTTTTCTGGTTTGGATTTTACTTCAAAATATGGAAATGATTTTGACCCTAGCAGTCCAAATCATTGAGTAATTAAAATCATGCAGTGCCTGAGTGAGTTAATTTATTTAATCAGAATTCAGAAGCTTTAATTAATTAGTATATCATTAACATTTTGCAGGTTTGCTTGTAACATCCGAGATGTACTTCGCTTACCAGCAAGATTATTTTTATATCAACATTTTTATTATTTTGTTATAATGAGCTCGGTAGAATCACAACATATATATAGTTAATTTTCAATTAATTTATGCAACTCAGTAATCAGTATAGTTGGAACAATACAAGTGCAACTTAACTTTGTTAGGAGTTCCTTGGCAATGGTGGTCCATTTAGTAGCAATCAAGCTGCATGCATGAATCCAATTGCAAGTGATGCAAATAATTTGTAGACAACTTGCATAATCTGTCAAATTAGTACTAGATTGATTTATTCCATCCATTCCATATATAAACAAAATTAGTTGACAACTGATACAGTGGTGAACCCAGGATTTTAAATGAGCATGGGCGGCCATTGATTATCGGACGTAATAAAATATTAAAAATTAAATATAACAATCATTTTGTTCAAACTAAACATATATAATTCTGTATATATCAACAATATTCACCAAATGACAGAGTGATCAAGTTTTGTATAATTTAAAGGAAGAACGCGTTTGAATCTTTCTAATTACATTAAAATCGCAAAACTTAACATATATTATTTTGTTACATATAGTGTCAAAATTCAACTAATGTCATGACTGTCAAGCTTTCAATAATCTTAGAAAGGCCACACAACCAACTGAGCTATAAGAAATGTTTGAAAACAAAATGAATAATCATATATATATATAACCTGAAATTTTTTATTTATTCTCAACAAAAAAAAAATTCTGGCAGATCCAGTACACGCAACCGTCGATGCTCGTCGGGTGCGGATCCGTCACTAAACTGATATATAAACTCATCAAAACATGCTTAGGCATCAATTTCTGTCAGATAGTTGACATAATGTCACCTAATATTCTATCATTTGATTGTTTAAAATACAGTTAATTTTTTATACAATCATTTGCTACCACTTATACTTTTGTCATTACATCTATCAAAATCTTTATGACAAAGTGGCATAATTCAATACTCCGTGAAGTTTGCTTCGCGCATGCAAGAAGAGGCTTTTCATCATTGTGGTGGGCCTTGAGGGAAAATCAATCCATCCTAGGGAAAGCCCAATAAAGAGGGATTAAATTAAACGACAAAACAAAATTAGAAGCTTCTTTGTTTGGAGTGGGATTAATTCGCATGCGGAGCGGGCGGGACGTAGATCCCAATGCTGGCGTGGGTTTAAAAGGGACCTACCACCATCAGATTTCACATCAACCCTGCTTTCGGCTGTCGGAATCTAACGTTCAATTTTTGCGGCTCGATCGGATCACTCCCATTTTCTTTTCTTTTCTTTTCTTTTCCAAACTTTTTGAAACTCAATTTATAATTCATTTTTAACTGTCGTATGTTGTCTACAATTTCAAATTTTTATTTCGATTTTATCTTAGTATAAGATAAAAACTTCAAGTTTTATTCCTTGATATGTGTATGTACAATGTAGTTCTTACTTTTTTGATGAAGTTCAATGGTTGGAATTGTTTTAACTATTGTGGGTTGGAGTGAAATAATTGGTGAATTGACTTTGTCGTAGAGTAAACTACTTGTATTGCACCAATAGATTCATGCATTATTCATGTTTAGAATTTTATCGAAATTTGTCATTACGTCTTTGCTAGCATAAGAGATGAGCAAGAACCCTAAACCTTATTTCCTACCGTCGCGATCACTATTTGTTGACCACTGGTTGCCGCCCATTCACCATGGCATTTCCCCCCTATGTACAAAAGTATTCTCACAGAATTTCACTAGAAAATTCACAATGAATGGAACCCACCATGTATTAAAAAAATCTGCGGGACCCAAGTGTGTGTTTTGGTGAAATTCTGTGATTTCTACTTCTGTACAAGCAGCAAAGCTCATCACCATGGTGATGGTGGGGTTCTCGTTGTGATACCATAAGTTTAATTGTTAATATATAATAATCAGATTAGATTACCAAGAGTTCGAGCATGTATCATTGTTTTTCTCGAATATACAAATTCCTTTTTGCTAATAATGTATTGTTAACAAAGGATGATAGGCTTAATACATGTGCAGAAGTTTAAGTCAAAAGAGAAGACAGAAATCCATGGAATCAGTCTCAGATATGAGTTTCATGTTTGAAACCAATGTTTAGACTTTAGACTTTGGTAGGCCTATCCAATAGATGGAATGTAAATAAGTTCACCAGGAAAAGGCTCAACTGGATGGTAGTGTTCATACTTACAAGGTTAGACTGGTAGCTTTATTGCTATAATTAAAGCCCATGAGCCCCATTTTCTCGGGAAAAAAATGTATTTTAGAACAGTATTTTGACTGCATTTCAACCATACATTTTTAATAAAATAATATTACACGCAAATTTTAAAATTTTTCTTTTTTCTTTTTTAACAACACATTTCCCATCAATACACTATTTAAAAATGTATTTCTTTTTTTTTTTTTTTGACAAAAATGGGGCTCAAACATGCCCAAAGACAAAGTTGACTTTTCACAATAGCAATGTTAGAATTATGCTTGTTGCAGCAGTACACCATGAATGTGGTGTGTAATCTATAGAAGTTCATTTATGGATTGAACGAGTCTCTCGGAGCTCGAACATATGTTCTGATAAAATAATTAAAATGTTTGATTTTATCAAAAATGATGTTAAACCATGCGTGTATAAAATGTTAGTGAGAGTACATTTGTATTTTTGGTACAATATGTGGGTAACATATTATTGACCAGTAATCATATTCCCATATCACAATAAGTAAAAGTAAAGCTATTTAAAGTTTTTCCATGATGGAAATGGAAATGAGACCTGCATTTTGGGAACCAAGATCTATAGATATAGATATTTAGGAGATTGTTTTGATTGTCTCAATCCACGTGCTAGACAAGATGTCTAATGCTTCGATAATGAAATCTTCCATGGACGTAATACTACGTATGACACCTAATAAATATTCTTAAAAACTTGAAAATGACTAATAATACATTTTTGGTACGGTCAATTGGAATGGTTCTAAACAGGGACGACTCTACAACTGAATCCAAATACATAGATGCTTTAGAAGCAATCTTGATCATATTGAGGAATTCATTATTGAACGATAAGTGGTTTCTAGCATTGTAGTTTCAGTAACGATGTACTGTGATAACAATGGAGTCATCGTGTAAGAGAAGAAGTCTAGGTCTCATCAATGATTTGCATATATATATATATATATATATATATATATATATATATATATATATATATAAAATATATATT
>CAIGRO010167122.1:0-16813 GCA_903798355.1 Fraxinus baroniana | reverse complement strand
TTTTTCTTTTTATAAGTTTTGGATTGATTTGCATTTTTTAGAAGTTTATGAATAAGATTGAAAATTATTCTTTATTTTTCTTTTCTTTTTTGTTTGTTTTCTTTCAATAGAAGGGTAAAATGGTCAAAATGACGTTTCACACCAAAAATTGGAAAGGTAAGGGCGTTCTGTACGAAGAAACGAAAGGTAGGGAAGTTTTGCACAAAACTGTGTAAAGGTAGGGATGTTTTGCGCAAATTACCCCAAGAAAAACTATTTTCTCTCCTATCAGACCATCAGTCAGAAACACGGAAATCGAATTTCTTTCAAATTTACCAAATAATATTTGATGATTACTAATTTACTATAGACGAGTCCAGCAACTAAGGGGTTGTTCTCTTTGTCATTTTCAAACCGTTTTTTATTTTGGATTTTTCGAAACAGTTAAAACGCGTTTTTGAAAACAAAGTTAAAATTTACAAAAAAAAAAAACCCCCAAAACGACAAATTTGTCGTTTTGGGCGTTTTCAATTATAACTTGACAAAAATTTCCAAAACGTGTTTTCGTTATTTTCAACTACCGCCAACCATCACCGCACCCGACCACCACTGGAACCCACCACTGCACCACCACGACCCAACCACCACTATACCACCACCACAAAATCTCCATCAGAAACCCCCACTGTCACAACCAAAATCTCAACCCAACCACTAGAAAATCGCCACCAGAAAGACCACCATTGCCACAGCCAAAATCTCAACCCAACCATCGGAAAATAGCCACCAGAAATACCCCCACTACCCAGCCAAAATCGCCACCAGAAAGACCACCACCGCCACAGCCAAAATGACAACTCAACCACTACAAAATCGCCACTAGAATTGCGACCCAACCACAGCCAAAATTGCCATAGCCAAGACCCCCACCGCCGTAGCCAAAAATCGCGACCTAACCGCCACCACAGCCACGATCTCGCAGCGTCGTGACCCAACCACAGTCCCCATCACCACAGCTAAAAATCGCAACGTCGCGACCCAACCACCGCATCCAACCACAACACCCAAACCAACAACCGGAAGTGAAGGAGGGAAAGAAGATAGAGAGGAGGGGAAGAAGAGAGAGACGCCAGTGAGTCGGTGAAGTGAGGAACGATAGAGGAAATACAGACGAAGAGAACACATTTTCCATTTTCTGATTTTTGAAAACAATTTTTCAAAATGTCAAAAAGAACGTATTTCAACAATCTCAAAATGGACATTCAAAACACAAAATCCAAAATGAATTTAAAATTTAAAACACAAAATTGAAATATAAAGAGAATAGTCCTAACTTTTCATAAAATTTATTCTAAAAAATTCTCTACCAAATATCACCTTGATATCTCTTACTAATATTTTTGTCATATCTAAATCGAGTCTGCCAAATCTAGAGTCACATCAGCTATTTTTTAGGAAAACAGCAATTTCTACAAAATGATTATAAAGCGCCGACTAACCGTTAAATTGCATCTTTTGAAACATAAAATGGCCAACATGATTACGCAATGACTTATTCTATTTTTCTCCTTTAGTCCTTTTACTACTTTGTCCTCGTCAACCTGGTTGTGTTTGACACTCATTTTAGAGAAAAAATTGATTTGAAATAGTGACTGATGAAAGAATATATGATTAAAAAGTAAGGAAATTTTTTTTAATTTATGTGTAATATTATTTTATTAATAGAATGTATGGTTGAAATAAAGAAAGGGAGAATGAGAAAGAGAATGGATGTCAAACAATAAAGAATTACAATTATTTTTAAAAATTGTCTTCCAGCATATTTGAACATTTTGGTTTTTACTATACTCTTAAAAACAATTCTTAGCCATGTTTCATCCGGATAAAAATTAGATTTTTAGTTTCTTCCAAAATCTGTCTTTCAGTGCGCCAACTCATTAGCAGCTTCATTACGTTCACGAAGGAGGCACGCTCCGTTTTTTTTTTTATAAAAGTCGATAAATTTCATTACGTTCACGAAGGAGGCACGCTCCTTTTTTTTTTTTATAAAAGTCGATAAAACATGTTCATATTCGTTAGGAATTTTAATCTAAATCAAAATAATTTTTATCAAAATTTACTAAAAAATAGATTTTAATCTGTATCAAACGATGGTATGTGATTGAAAAGTTGATAAAACATCTACCATGAAATGTGTCGTTAAAAATAAGTTTTAAAAAATATGGGCTAAATTTATCTTTTAGATATGAAGTAATTTACTTATTAAAATATTTAATTATTTATTAAGCCAAACATGCTCTTACGCTGCTCTTTTACTTTTCTCTCGTGTATACATACACTCGTATTGGTACGTCAAAGGCATAATCATCCAGTGATCTACGAGCGCGGTGAGGTATCAGATGGAGGAGTTCCTGAAGCAGTGTCAACAATCCGGTGACGCGGCGTACAGTGCGCTCCGATCACTCCTGGAGCGACTGGAGAACCCGAGTACTCGAAAAGATGCCCGGATCTTCCTTGCGGAGCTGCATAAACGATTCGAGACTAAAGAAGCGTCCGAGAAGTGCCTCGAGACTTACCATTTCCAAATTCAGGACATCTACGTCGAACAATATGAAGGTCCACCCTCCATTTCTATACATACAAATGCTTATATTCGTGTTTCCGTATTCGTATTTATAGTGTTTTTGTGTATAATACGGATGTGTGAGTCTTAAGAGAATTTGATGGTTTAAGTAGTAATTTGATGAGGAAATTTAAGTAAAAGGGAAAAAAAATAAAAAATATAAAAAATCGGAAGATGGGACCCCATAACCAAAAGAATGAACTTTTTAAGAGTTTCAT
Source organism: Fraxinus baroniana (assembly GCA_903798355.1). Taxonomy (NCBI): domain Eukaryota; kingdom Viridiplantae; phylum Streptophyta; class Magnoliopsida; order Lamiales; family Oleaceae; genus Fraxinus; species Fraxinus baroniana. The sequence goes on along the minus strand of CAIGRO010167122.1, from coordinate 13,993 downwards.
TCTGAATTCTATGTGGATGAACTTCATGGTTAAAAGATATCTTGAATCTTGTTTAGGAAGGATCGGTCTATTCAGCTGGGAATTTTTTTTGTAATTTACACAATCCTGATTATTTGAATTACAGGAGAGAATCGTTCAAGTGGTCCATTAGTATTTTTATTATTGAATTTGGTTTATTAAGAAATGAATTTAAAGCTCTATTATTACAATGAATTCGGTTGATTGATTATTTAGGCTAAATTTGGCTCATGAATAAAACAGTAAGTAAATGCACGCACAAAGACAACTACAAGAGACATTAGTTAATTCATGCATTTAATTCTTTTCTTTTCTTTTTTCATTAGGTTCAAAATGTTTTTATAGTTGGCATTTGTTCAGTTAGATAGGAGAAGGAGATGAAAATTAGTTTTCAGCGATTTCACTTTTCCCTTCCACCGTCCTCCATGAAATCCTAGACCCAAACAGAGCACAAAGCATGTAAAGGGTGATATAATTTCTGAAAGCATTTAACGTGGTAGCCATGTTTGTGATTTCAAAATTCATTGGTCAATAGAGTCCTCTCTAGCCCAAAACGAGCTAAGAAATCCAGATGTGCATTTAGGACACTTCTATAACTGTTCCTGACCTTTCTTTTGGTTCTTTTGTGTACTTTCAGAAGATATTATCTTTGAATTTTCACTTAAACACTCTGATTATTGGAATCCTACTGATTTCAAGAATAAAAGCTAATTAAAAACTCGTTTTTTATTCTTAGTCATCAATCAATATCTAGGATTCCTTAATTGCCCATTATGTTCTACTGGATTATTTCTTATCATTTTTTGCTTTGCTGTGAGCGTGCTTAGTTCTTTAGCAATGGCTTTTCTTTAATTCTATTTAGGTGCAATGCCGATCATAGATTAATCATACCGTTTAGCTGTAGGATACCTTCTCTGACATGTGTGCAAATAGTTAACTGGAAGTGTAACCTGTGATTTGCTCCATTGACATTTCCTTTTGCTCTTTTCAGGTTTCGAGAAGAGAAAGAAACTAACACTGATGGTCATACCTAGCATCTTTATACCAGAAGACTGGTCCTTCACTTTTTATGAGGGACTTAACAGGCACTCAGATTCCATTTTCAAGGACAAGACAGTTGCTGAACTTGGTTGTGGCAATGGATGGATATCCATTGCAATTGCTGAAAAGTGGTCACCCTTAAAGGTCCCTGGTTCCTAAAACCTCCAAATGCAGTCTTATTTAAATGTCATTGTCTTTCTACTTGTACCTTGATCTTTGGTTTTGTTGAAGACTGAAAATGAGGCATCTAAATGTGCGCAAATATCATTTTGCAGGTTTATGGGCTCGATATTAATCCAAGAGCAGTAAAAATATCATGGATAAATCTGTATTTAAATGCTTTGGACGACAGTGGCCAGCCAATTTACGATGGGGAGAAGAAAACTTTACTTGACAGGGTTGAGTTTCATGAATCCGATCTGCTATCTTACTGCAGGGATAATCACATAGAACTTGAACGAATTGTTGGATGCATACCACAGGTGTGAAATATTTATTCCGAGTATTTTCTAAAGAGCATCCTTTCTGTGTGACTAATGCTCTTGATGCATTTTCGGTTATCCAAATTTTTTTGACAGAATCTTCTCACATATGTATTTTCCCATTTCTTTCCTTGCAGATTCTTAACCCTAATCCCGATGCAATGTCCAAAATGATTACAGAAAATGCCAGCGAAGAATTCCTACATTCTCTAAGCAACTATTGTGCTATCCAGGTTATTTGATAAATCTGTTCTGCCATTGTTATTTGGTGTATAATTTCGACTTAACACGTTAGCATTTGATGTCCTCATGCCCAAGTATAAAGGTTGTTTCCTTTATATTGTAATAGGATACTTTAAGAGCTACTAGAGGATCCAGCCTTATATTATCTCCGATATGTTCTGTGCATTTAAAAGATGCAAGGCCCTTTTACTTAGATTGTGTTATGAAAATTTAGAAATTTGTAACTAACATTTATTCTTGTTCGCAGCATTGAAATTGTTTATATTTGTAATTTTTTTTTAAAATATTTATATTAGTACTTTTGATATGCTTTGACTTATAACGATAGCATTCTAGAACCTGAATAATCTAGATTCCAGCAAACCAACTAAATGAGTTTTTGGTCAAAAAAACTACCTCTTTTGAGAAGAAAATTTGTGTAGATGGAGCAGAAAATCGAAAGATCAGTCTAATCTTAGAAGTTGCATCTTATCATGGGTATGTCACATTCAATTTTTCATTGTAGGCGCTCTATGCATAACTATTTTCTATATATGACTGTTGTTACCGTCATAATTAAGAAGCGTTGCCCTTTTCATTTTACTCCAGCAGTTTGAATTCAAGATTTTATTGTGTATTTCGTGCTGAAAATATTTGTTTGTTAGCATTCACATTTCTTTCATCGTGCAACCAAACACACTGCCGCAGAGCTTTCCACAGATCTGCTCAAACTGTATTTAAACACATTATCTGGATAATGTCTATTCCTAAGCAGAAGAGTTGATTTTACTGATCTATTTTATTATGTTCAGGGCTTTGTGGAGGACCAGTTTGGCCTGGGGCTCATTGCACGGGCTGTTGAAGAAGGAATTTCTGTAATAAAACCTTTGGGGATTATGATCTTTAATATGGGAGGTCGTCCAGGACAAGCTGTATGCGAACGTTTGTTTGAGCGCCGTGGTCTCCGTATTAACAAGCTTTGGCAGACTAAAATTCTTCAGGTTGGTACATTAACTTTATTGCAATATTTATATCCATAGAAGTGCAAACAATTAGAGAGCTCTTCTTGCAGGCTGCTGACACAGATATTTCAGCTTTAGTTGAAATTGAAAAGAACAGTCCACATCGTTTTGAGTTTTTCATGGGGCTTGTTGGCGACCAGCCAATCTGTGCCCGAACAGCGTGGGCCTATGCTAAAGCCGGGGGCCGTATTTCTCATGCTCTATCGGTCTACAGTTGTCAACTTCATCAACCTAACCAGGTACGATCTATTTATGAATGTTTAGGTTCATACACAATATCACGAGTGTGGCGATAATATTCAGTCGCGAAAATGAGCATAATACTCATTAACTGCTCTGACAGGTAAAGAAGATTTTCGAATTTCTCAGGAATGGATTCGATGATATCAGCAGCTCCTTAGATTTATCCTTTGAAGATGATTCTGTTGCTGATGAGAAGATTCCATTCCTTGCTCATCTCACTAATGTTTTAAAAGAGATTTCCTTTTTTCCTTACGAGCAACCTGCTGGAAGCAGACGATTCCGCAGTCTCATCTCTGCCTTTATGAGAACATACCACCGTATTCCACTAACTGCAGATGTAAGGAAATTACTATATCTCTTAGTTGTGGTATAATATTCCTTTTAATGTCATTCAAGTTGCATAAATAGATCGCTGCTGTTTTAGTTGTTCAAAATTTATACAGCCTTTTCTGTACTTTATATTGGAACGTCTCCGAGACTAATAGTTTAGAGTCATTTACATGACATGCATCTATGGGGAATAGAAACAACTCTCTAAATATGTTGTGTCCTGTGCGTGTGTGGACCAATTCAAGTGGAAAAAATGCTAAATTCTGCCAGCTAAAAATGAACACAGAGCTCGAAAAAAAATGATGAAGGCTCCAAAGCATCTGATTAGTATACTCGCCCAATTTTCCAGTGACGGTCATTCTTTTATCAGTCATTGTCTGGTGCTTTGTGATGTGTAAATAAAATGGTTCAACTTAAATAAAGATATTGTGTGCGAATGTTGCCAAATTTGTAGATCTGCAACCCTGTGTGCTTTTGTTAATTCTGTAGTCAAAAGCCACTCGTGTCAAAAGAAGAGGAGAAGGAGAGGCTTTTGTTATCTTCAGTTGTCACAACTTGCAAGATAGTGGCAGTGAGTGTTGCTGTTGTGTAGATCAAGTCGAACCTATGATTGTTGAAACCACACAACCCTAAACTAAATCATTTACTGGGAGGGAAGGGGATGACCACAGGGGCCTCGAGAATTGGTTTGAGTCAAAGCACAAAGTACATGGCTTATGTCTCTTCTTAGAAAACAATTGATAAATGCATGCTTATGGCCACTGGCAAAGAGAGATCTGAATGTGGTTAGTTCTGTATTGCCAAAACTCGTAAAGACATTTTGCAAGCTATTTTATAGTAAATTTGTAATGATGTGAAATTATACTCAATTTAACTTATATTTGGATGAGTTATTCATTTAATCTTCTAAATTCCAAATTAGTTTCATTGAGTTCCTGGTACAAACATTTGTTCTTGTCAAATATATTGTTTCGTTCTCATGAATTGCTTTAGAGGTTTTCCTTCTGTTGAAAGCCAGGAACTCAACGGCTAATGTGTTTTAAGATGCTTTTTGATAATTTTTCTGACTTATAGGTGTTATTTAAAGACCTCTTCAATTATGCTTAAGCTGGTTGACCTTTTCTACAAGAACCTAATATAGTTGGGCCTGAACCTTCATCTTACGAGAGGAATAGATAAAAACTCGTGATTGGTGTAGAAGGGAAGATCTGTGTAGGATAGAACCCTTTTGATGCACTCTCGCACCAAACATATTGAAATATACCGCTTTCCTTCCTCTAGAAAGACTCAACTGGGGATTCGCCCTTTAACGGGTGCATACTGCTTTATCGTTCAGTCTTTTTTTGTAATTGACTACCTACCCACCACACCAAGACAAAAGTAAAAATAAATTAAAATTTTTCCTCCACTTTGGCGTTTAAGGGATGATTCATGTTCTCTATTTTAAAATTCTATTTATCTGCATATCTAATTTCATATTTCATTTTTCATTATGGCTAGAACATTGTTGTATTTCCTTCAAGGACTGTCGCAATTGAAAGTGCCCTACGCTTGTTATCACCACGACTTGCCATTGTTGACGAACAATTGACCCGGCATCTACCTAGGCAATGGTTAACATCACTGAGCATTGAGGTACGGTTCTTGGAAGTCATTTGGATATGCAATCTATTATTTTTGTTGTTTTTTCATTCTACGCTTATTCATAATTGCTTACAAGTTACATCAGGAAGTCATCTTCTGTTCTTCTAAGAGTTTGTTTACATCTATAAATATTTGAGGCAGCATCTAAAGTCACGTTAAAAATTAAAACAAAAGCATTGTTTTGTAGAAAACTAGAATAGAAAAAATGCATCAAATTGCACTTACCTCTGAGGAGGAGGTTCATGACAATTTTCACTACCTCTAAGTAAAGGTTGATGAGATTTATCTAGGTAATACAAACGTGTATTACCGATATTTAATAACTGATTCCACTGGTGAAGAATTCTTTCCTTTACTTTCTCCTTCTCATAAAATCTTTTGTTTTCAAATTTTGAATATCTACTTGGAACAGATAATGCTTTATGCGGAAACTTATTATTGATAATGCTAACATTGAGGAATGCGCTCTAGGTCCATTTTGGGGGAATTCATACTTTGGGTTGAGTAGCACACGATCTTGTCCATTTTGCTTAGTACACTGATCGAAATGGATAGATTGACATTCATACTGAAATCAACCAGATATTCCAAAAGTCGGCATCTTACGAAATTTCATCATCTTTAATATCGAATATGTATTGTGGCGAGAATGTTGAAAATTCCATTTCAATTATAGGTGGTGTTGCCTAGTGCAAATTCTTCTTTTGATAAGTTTAAAATTTGTTTTCCTTTGCAGAAGACCGAAGCTGCAAAAACTTCAGAGGAAGATATCACTGTTATTGAAGCCCCACGCCAATCAGATTTGATGGTAGAGTTGATTAAGAAGTTGAAGCCACTGGTGGTGGTCTCTGGGATAGCTAAATTTGAGTCCGTCACTAGCGCTGCATTTGAGCATCTTTTAGATACCACCAGAGAAATTGGATGTCGTTTGTTTTTAGATATATCAGATCATTTTGAGCTATCTAGCCTCCCCACTTCTAATGGAGTCCTTAAATATCTTGCTGGAACTCCTCTTCCCTCACATGCAGCAATTGTTTGTGGCTTACTGAAAAATCAGGTATCTTTCTTCAAACATCTTTTAATGGGATTTATTTAGTCTCTATCAGTGATATCTGTAATTCACTAGTCATGCAAATGTTCAAAAGTTGTACCAGTTCAATTTTAACTTATTAGGACTTGTATACTTATCCAATGCCTGTTACCATTTTTCTTTGCCCAGGTTTATTCAGATTTGGAAGTAGCTTTTGTTATATCAGAAGAAGCAACAATGTTTAGAGCATTGTCTAAGACTGTGGAACTTTTACAAGGAAATACTGCAATAATCAGTCAGTATTACTATGGTTGTCTTTTCCATGAGCTTCTAGCTTTCCAGCTTGCTGATCGACATCCACCTGCACAGGTTAGCATGTCTCGAGATCAAAAACACTATTCATATGGTTGTCCATGTAATAAGATGCCCGATTCATTATTTATTCAGCCATTGGGAGATTGTGGCAGCAGGGTAGAGCAAGAAAAAAAATGATTTTACATAAGCTTTAACTGGATAATCTTATTAATTGCTTGATTCTTTGATCCTGTCATCAGAGAGTAGGTGAGAAGGCAAAAGCTAAAGAGGCGATTGGCTTTTCTAGTTCTGCTAGCTCAGTCCTCGATTCTGCTGAGTTATCAATTAATGAAACAGACGAATCTCCCCTGATTCATATGGATGTAGATCAAAGCTTTTTGCCCATAACTACACCAGTTAAGGCTGCCATCTTCGAGAGTTTTGCAAGGCAGAATATTGCAGAGTCTGAAATTGATGTCACGGGCGGGATCAAACAATTGGTTCACTTTAGTTTCGGGTTTCCGTCTAATGGTAATACAGAGTTCATATATGCAGATTGTCCGGTGGCGTTGTTCAATAAGTTGGTACTCTGCTGTATTCAAGAGGGAGGGACTTTTTGCTTCCCAGCTGGTTCAAATGGGAATTATGTGTCTGCTGCAAAATTTTTAAAAGCAAAGGTTATCAACATCCAAACCAATCCAGAAGTTGGATTCAAGTTGACTGAGAAAACTCTTGCACATTCGTTGGAGAATGTCCATAAACCGTGGATCTACATTTCTGGTCCAACTGTCAATCCAACCGGCTTGGTTTACAGCAACGAAGAGATAAAGACTTTATTGACTGTATGTGCAAAGTTTGGGGCAAGGGTTGTACTAGATACCTCGTTCTCGGGGGTGGAATTTAACTCCAAAGGCTGTGATGGCTTGGATCTAGGCGCTACTATGGAGAAACTTTCCTCTAACAACCCAGATTTTTGCGTCTCTCTTCTTGGGGGACTATTTTTTAAGATGCTTACTGGCGGGATTAAATTTGGATTTCTTCTTCTAAACCAGCCTTCTCTGGTGGATGCATTCCATAGCTTTGGAGGGTTAAGTAAGCCTCACAGTACTATTAAATACACACTGAAGAAGTTGTTGGATCTTCAAGAGGCGAAATCCGGGGACTTGTTGAATGCTATTGCTGAGAAGAAAGAACTTCTGGGAAGTAGATACAAACACTTGAAAGAGGTATGTCTTGGATTTAAGGAACAGTATTCATTCATGTTAGAAACTAATTCTCTCTTGATAAATACTGATTGTAGATATTCATCCTTCTTTTTCTTTTATGTGAACCTTGTGTTTATATCTTACCATGCTGAGACTGGAGCAGTCTGTTATCATCTCCAATGAGGCGTCGTTAATAACTGATAACAACAGCATGTTAGTGTTGAGCTCATTTTAAAGTCCATGTTTGTCCAATTACTTGACATTGAAAGGGCAACCTTATTTACTGCTTGTGACCCTGATTTGACTAAAAGCATGTTGGCCATGCTTTAAAAAAAGTTCCTTTTTCAGTAACTTTTTATTTACTTAAAAGTAGAAAAAAAGTTATCTTACTGTGAAAATAACTTGCTTATTTTCAACTGACCAAAAAGATAAAAAAATGTATTTACTTGAAAACTTACTTGTTTACTTGCAAGTAAATTTACTTACAGAGTAAACATTTTAAGCTTAGCCAAACATACTCTTCTAATTATTTATCTTAAGTTGTGCTGCCAAGTTATATCTGTCTCCGATAAATGACACAATTCATCCCTCTGAATCATGATTCCATCATCTCTTCTTCCTTCACATCATCTAATGCTAGTTCTTGTGATATATATACACAACAGACACTTGAAAAGTGTGGTTGGGAGGTACTTGAAGCTCAAGCCGGTGTGTCAATTGTAGCAAAACCATCTGCTTATCTTGGCAAGAACGTTAAGATCAAGAATGGTGCCAGTACTAGGGAAATCAAGCTTGACGACTCAAATGTTAGGGAAGCCATGCTCCTGAGTACCGGTTTATGCATCAACAGTGCTGCGTGGACTGGAATTCCTGGTTACTGTCGATTCACAATTGCACTGGAAGAAAGTGAGTTCAAACGTGCATTAGACTGCATCACTAAGTTCAAGAGCGTCATCGCTAATTGAGGTACTATGTTCCTATTGTTGCCACTTGATTCATCGTTCTTCACAACTTCGGTGTTGTGAAATAATTTTTTCATCAAGCTGCAAATCTGATGCTGCTACATCTTAATGAAAAACATATGCTGGTTTTCTTCGTGCACGCTTGTGCATTCTATTAACCGTTTGTCGCTTGGTTTGGCTTTTCTTTGCCTACTGAGTTTGAATCTTCTTATGGAACATACTTACCGTGATGGTATATTTCCTTTAATTCTTCCTATTGGAGAATAGTGATTAGATCTGTCTTATGTCTAGTTAATTATGCCATGGTCACTGAACTTATGTTTGTGTCCTCGATTGGTGACTGGAGTTTAAGATATTCAGTTTTAGTCATTAAACTCATCCAAACGTTGGACGTTATTCCGTCGGCACGGTTAATAGAATACACAAGTGACACCTCGTTACGATGTTAACAAATTGTTACGTCTTTAATTGCTCACTAAATTTTGAAAAATGTTTTTGATTGCTCATTAAAATTTGAAAAACGTCTTTAACTGCTCACTAAAATTTGAAGTGGTAGTATTTTGGTGACTAAACTTATAAAAATGACGTCGATATGTTGTTAGTTAAAAAATGTGTAAAAAAATGTTAAAAAATTCGAGGTGGTCATATTTTGACCACTAAACTTTTATGCAAGTGCACAGGTGGCATAAAGGTAATTCAATGGACAAATGAGTTCGGGTTGTCGATTCCACAAGAAATGACTACTTAATTACGCAATAATTAAATTTAATTTTAACATATTTTTCGTAGAATTTTAAGTTATTTTCATCATTTCAAAAACTCAAATTTATTTTGTATTCCGTTGTTAAAATTATAATTTGGATTTTGGAATGAAATAGACAATAAATTCAATTAAAATAAATTTGAATTTTTCGCATTAATATGAGGAAGTGAAGGACGACAATATGTAACACAATAATCAAAGGGTTGTGCCCACCCCATGTAATGGTTGTGGACACTACAATAATTATGTACACTTAGGGTGTGTTTGATAGGCTTTCAATTCCATGGAAATTCCATTTTTCAACATTTGTCATGTTTGATTACCATTTTTTTTCCAAGAAATTCATTTTCCATTTTAAGTCCACACATGCACCATTTCCTCATTTTNTTAATTAATTTATTTATTTATTTACAATGGAAACAAATTTCATAACCAATTGTAAAAAAAAAAATTTAATGGACAATTTACATGTAAAATAAAGACAAACGAACACTAAACTTTGATTAAAAAATGTTCTTTTAGGGTTTACTTTTTGGCAATGAAAACAAATTTTATAACCAATTGTGGAAAAAAATTATCAATTTAGTGGACAATTTTCATGTAAAATAAAGCTAAACGAACACAAAACTTAAAAATTTTTCCGGATGGAAAATTATACCAATCAAACACATTCAATTAACAATTACCTGGAAAACAATTTTTAGGCAATTACTTTCTCTGGAATTCATTTTCTTTCCACCCACTTTCCACATTTGCAATCAAACGGACCCTTAGCATTTTTCATAATCAAATTCAAAGGTAGAAAGAAAAATAAAATAAAGAATGTTAAATTCCCAACTTAAATTTCAAATAAGCGATTTACCATTCGACTCTCACACATGTTCATCTCTCAAATTTGACAAAATAATATTATTGTGGAGACACTTATAAATAGTTGATTTTTTTTTATTTTTTTTTTTTCAATTATGGACTTATAGTGTATAATTTGTTCTTAGACCATTTTTATATCTTTTAAATATTTATATTATCATTATTTATCAAACCCCGAATTTTTAATAAATGTGTAAATAATAAGGGAATGGTAACTTTTAGGCGTGTTCGGTAGAGATTAAAATCGGATTAAAATTGAAAAATTAACTGTTATTGTTAACTTTTATTAGACGAGTGGGATTAATAACGACTATATTTTTAATTTTAATTGAATTTTAAATTGTACTGAACAAGACATTGATGAAGTAGGAAGATAAAAAGTATATTTAATTATAATTTAATCCAAACATGTTCATCCGATGTTAACGCTCCATTATCGTTTTGGTTTTCAACTTTTCGTGAGCATTCCAGAAGTAGCAAGCATCTTCCACAAAACACCATAATGCATTTTCACCAACCAACAATATACAGAACCATCCAGAAAAATACATACAATTCTCTCGTCTTCTTCCTCCCCTATATAAGTCCCATCTCCACTCTTCCATTCCTCAGTTGAGCCAGATAAATCACACGCAAGAAGACACTCAAAGAGAGCTTTTGACTTCTGCTTCAGAGTTCGTAAGAGATGGACAAGGTAAGAGTAATTTTGATGAGCTTTCTCGTATTGGCTATGGTGGCAGCACTTTTGCCAGCCAAAACTCACGCACTGGTACCCTACACCCGCTCCATATTCGACATGATGTTCCCACCGGATGACCCTTTCAAGATCCTCGAACAAACCCCTCTTGCCATCCCTAAAGGAGTCGACACACTCGACGCCCTCGCTTTAGCCCGGGCCGACTGGAAGGAAACTCCCAAAGCCCACATAATCTTCCTCGACGTTCCCGGAATGAAGAAAGAGGATGTCAGTATAGCAGTGGAGGAGAACCGGGTTTTGCGGGTGAGTGGGGAGCGTAGGACGGAGGAGGAAGTGAAGGACGAGAAGTGGCACAGGGCGGAGAGAACTAGTGGGAAGTTTTGGCGCCAGTTCAGGCTGCCGGCGAATGCAGACATGGAGAATATTAAGGCACATTTGGAGAATGGAGTACTGAGGATTACTGTGCCTAAACTGGCGGAGGAGAAGAAGAAGGAGCCGAGGATGATCAGCATTGCCGAGGAAGGGAATTCCGGTCAGGACGTCAAGGCTAACAAAGCTGAGCTGTAGAGAGATATAATACTGTGTGACTCTGTCAATTACTGTTTTGTTTAACGAAATGTGGTTTGATGTTGAATGTAAGAATAAAATTTTGTCAATGTTGTTGAGTGTAAAATTTTCTGTGCTTGAATAAACTGAAGGATGTTGCTCTATTAGAACTTTGTAACCTTGGGCTTGCTCTGAACTTTTTGAGTGGATTATAGTATTTTGGTGATTAGTTGGATCTATAATCTTGACACACGTCGTGATCTTGATCGGAACTATAATCTCGACGCCCATCGTGATCTTGATTGATGTGGAGGCCAGAGAGATTCCTAACTTGATTAATATCAAAAATTCAAAATCAGTTAATGATATACTCTCGTGTTACTTAATTGTGGGCGAGTTTTAGCAAATTTTTGTGTCAATTGAGACTTTGTTGCTGTGATAGTGAGCCTAGATGAATTTGTCACTCAATTACTTATGTGGTTGGCTTTAAAAATTTTACCCAGTAGGTATCGTGGTGGGCTTTGAAGATCTGCATTGGCCGTAGTGACCCGATGATTGATCTTGACGAATTTGGATGCAGTGGCTTGATTATGCATTTTGCATAAATTTAATGGGTGCAGTAACATAATTCGAGGGGACAGTAAATAATTTGATAAATTGATCGTGTTTTAAAACAGTGATGAAATACTAAGTGACATTATGTCAAAATATCTGACAATGTAGCATGATTCCTAGATTATTGCTATGGTCTGCTTTTCTTTTTATAATTTAGAGATTGCTGAGATTAGTTGAGGAAGATGCAATTTTTTTAAATTCTTCTTCGTGTATTTAATTGTTTTAAATGAGGTTTATTCCTACTTCATTTACAATATGTTTATATACTTTTTGTTATTTAGTTATTTTCTTTTATTTATTTTTAGAGATATAAATTCGTCATATTCAACTTCTAGATATTCAGTTTAAGGGTAAACTGTTGTTGACAGGATCACGCCTTTCTCGAAATACAAACGCATATAATTCTAAAGTTCTTTTCTAAACAATAAAACTTATATGTACAAAAAACCTTTTAACCGAAATTTTACCCATCCTCACAAGGGTGGGTCCCATGCGGAGCCCATAGTAATAAAAAATTGCCAACCCTTACCCTGTACCCTAAGACTCAACTCTTTCCTAAATTACTTTCGGTTCATTGCATTTTTATCTTTCTTCTCATCTTTTTTCTTTTCAGTTTGGTTTGGCTTGAAAATAAATTAAAATTAACAAAATTAACAATTAATTGTGTTGATTAAAATTATATTTTTAATAGATTGTGATGGAAGTTTTTGAAATGTGTAATTGAAAAGTTTTAGGGTTCATAAAAAATATGATTAATATTGATTGTATGATTTTAATTTTAATTTAAAATTGATTTTAATCCGAAAGAAGGGCTAAAAATAATTATTATCTCTTTTTTCTTTTTCTTTTACCGTTGGATAAACTCATCTGCTGATCTACCTATAAATCTGAATGGCTCTTGTATTATTTTTTCCTACCTTCATCGAATATCTATCTACGTGGATTATTAAAGCGAACTATCCGTTAACTCCTCAATGAGGGCCGGCCCTGGCCCAAGGCCACTAAGGCACAAATTTTTAGGGGCCACACAAAAAAAAAGGGGTACTTACAAAAATACCATTAAAATTAGAAATGTTTTGAAAAATACCCTTAAAATCATATAAAAAATTTTTAGGAAGTAAAAAATATTGTATAAAATAAAAAAGTGACACAATGTCACTTTTTCATATAAAAAATGTAAAAGTGACACAAACTCAAAAAAAAGTGACAAAACAATAAAAAAAAGTGACAAAACAATAAAAAAAGTGACGCACACTCTAAAAAGTAACATAAACTAAAAAAAGTGACAAATACAAAAATAGCACCATTCATTTGTGCAGCATCAATAATCATTTTTTTATCTTCATAAAAATTGACAAAAACTTAAAAGGTGACAAAAAACTAAAAAAAGTGACACAATGTCATTTTTTTAAAATTGACGAGCAACTTTGATTAGTGCTTTTACCAATAGTATAAAGCCCTTTTACATATATATCGTAGATATATATTTCATGAAAATGTATACAAATCCAGCATTTGATTCCGATTTCCGTTGATTAGTGCTTTTACCAATAGTATAAAGCCCTTGTTCGAATCATAACACCACCACCCGCTTTCTCAAACACCACAATCTCCTTTTTTCTGAAAACTTCTACCATGACTGTTGAAAAAAATAAGGCATAAATTGGCTCTATATGGGTACGGTAAAACGTAGAAGAGAATCCGGCCGCGGTGGCTAAAACGCCGTTTGTCTCAGGGTTCCATCAAAATCCAGCAAGTAGGCGGTTTGGACAAGATTTGTGAGATTATTGAACCCAAGAATGAACTCGCTAACACCCCTCCTCGTCGCATCACTCGTTCCATTAATACAACATCAAAATCAAAAGTTTCCGACAGCATTCTACCAGCTGCAAAAGTCACGCACCCAAATTCCAAATGTATGGGGATGAAGAATTACACGGAGGAAAAAGGGCAAGAGGCAGACGGCGGATGTAGGGGAGGGCAAGCCTGGGCTACCCAGCTTGGCAGCC
>CAIGRO010167118.1:0-10324 GCA_903798355.1 Fraxinus baroniana | reverse complement strand
TCCATTTTCCACAGCCGCACCGGTGCAGCACTTCTAAATTAGGTACTCATTTATGCATCTATTCAAAAACTATACAAATTTTATTTTTATAATTGTGCTCAAGCAGTTGATGATTAAATCAAATAGTTGGTGATTTATATTTCATTTTCTTTATGCAGACAAACTGCTTGAAGTAAATGAATTATTGATATGAATTACCAACATTTGAATATTAATATTTACTTTATGGTATTTGTATGCATTGAATTAATATTATTCGACAGCTAGTTATTTATGTATTTTTCAATTGTGCTACATTAATTTGTAAAGGTTACGAATGAAATGTCATTAGTTATATTTATGTGGTGTTGCTGTAAATATTAAAAAAATTAATTATGGTACGGAACCGAACCTAAACGGTTCCATAATTATATTTGGACTTGACGGTTTCATTTATTAAATATCCAAAAATTTTGAAACCGAACATACCAGAACCGAACCGACCCACGACCAACCCTACTAAAATTCATCCTTCACCCACCACCATTTTCTGGATTTCGTACAGAGGCCCATGTGTATTAATCGCATGGGCCAAGCACCATCCAATGAGCATGGTTATTCTCCTGGCAATTCTACGCATATGTGTAATCCAAGCCTTTACCTTCACCACCATCGCTACACCGTCAATGATTTGAATCTAAACTCATAGTTTCAAGAGGATATTTTTGTAAATCAACAAGAAGATTTTTGTGTGGAGAGACGATGAGAGAGTAGAGAAGATATGAATTAGTTGAGGGTTTGAATAGTGTAGGTAGATATAAAAATAAAAGTATTTTTTTTTAAATCTTTAATTAAAACTTGATTTTTGTATTATGAAACTAGATACCCGATTTATGAAAATGGTATTTTAAAACCAGGTGTAGGTGTAATTTCCTCAATTGGATTTATACATTTTAACGAACTAGCAGTAAGTAGATTCCAATTGGGATTATCAATATTTGCACGCTTTTATTGTTCCAACCGTTGTTCATTTTAATAATAACACTGCTTTCGGTACAACTAAGAATCGTTGAATGAGACATTATGATATCATTTTCCCAAGGTGTTATGATATTTGAGTTTTGTGAATATACCTTGTTAAGAGATTCTTTATATGGTAGAATATGACTTGTTAAGAAATTGAAGCAATTTAAATGTTTTCATTGGTGTTTTGTCACTTTTTATTTGTTACTGTTTTGAGTATGTGTCGCCTTTTTTGAATTTTTATCATCTTTTTAATGTTTGTCATTTAAAAAAAATAAAAAAATCAGTCACTTTTTTTAATTGAGAAACATCGTTTTTAACACTTTTTAATAAAAAAGTAATATTGTGTCACTTTTTAATTTAAAAAAAAAAACTGAATTAAAAAGTGAACTTAACTTTAAAAAATGATGAAAAGTGACATTTAGTTTTACAAAGTATTTTTTACTTCCAAAATATTTTTCAGATGGTTTTTCAAAAAATATTTAATTTTAGAGGTATTTTTGTAAGTTGTCCTACATTTTGATGGAACCACTTTAACAACCCAGCCCATTGTACCACCAGAGACTGAAGTGAGGCATTCAGGATTTCCAGGGTAACATACAGAACCTGGGGACTGATTTGGGACTTTCTGGAAATATAGGGATTGAGCTGCATAGTATGGATAATTCTGGGATCAATTTGCAGTTTCCACAGAGTTCAGCAACAAATTACTGATATCCGGAATTTTGGGGACCTCTTTGCATAAACCAGATAATAAAAAAATCAGGGATTATTTGGTACGAACCAGATAATTTAGGGGCTGAGACAAAAAAAATATATATATAGATATATCCAAGGCTTCTCCACAAAACAAACATAATGCTTTTTTTGACCCCTTGGATGTAAGTATCTTTGGAATTATCTAAAATCTTAAGCTCATGTTTGGCCTCCATTATTTCTCATCAAATTATAATTCAATTTTCTCTCTTTCTTTATCAGCCCGTGTTTGTTCTACATTTTTAACTAATTTGTATGAGAATTGTGACCATTGCACAGTGAGCCTAGCCAACATTTTTGACCTTTTTGTGTGATAATGGGCCCATTTGTTTGAATAAAACGGTCACAAAATTTCTACTAATTAGAAGAAAATGTAGAACAAACACAGGCTAAATCATACATTCTTCAAAAAATTACTATTTCTCTCAATATAACGTGGAACAATGAGGCCAAACGGTTGCTAAGAATCGCCAAGTCAAGTCCGAGGCTTCTCCACAAAACGAACATAATGCTTTTTGGACACCTTGGATGTAAGTATCTTTGGAATTATCAAAAATCTTAAGCTCATGTTTGGCCTTCATTATTTCTCATCAAATTACAATTCAATTTTCTCTATTTCTTTATCAGCCCGTGTTTGTTCTACATTTTTAACTAATTTGTATGAGAATTGTGACCGTTGCACAGTGAGCCTAACCAACATTTTTGACATTTTTGTGTGATAATGGGGTCCATTCGTTTGAATAAAACGGTCATAAAATTTCTACTAATTAGAAGAAATGTAGAACAAATAGGGGCTAAATCATATATTTTTCAATAAAATAATATTACACGTTAATCCAATTTTTTTTTAATCATACATTCTCCAAAAAATCACTATTTCTCTCAATATAATATGGAACAATGAAGCCAAACGGGCGCTAAGAATCGCCAAGTCAAGTGGGATCAACTTTCGAGATGTAGTTGAAAACATGATCTATATTCTATGTGACCTCCCTACAACTACGATACGATGTAGAGCTTTATATGGTATCATTCCTATAGTGGACGAATGCCGGAGCATGCCTTCAAGATCTATATAGCTATATTTGACTATCCATCCGTTTACGAATGAAAAGTCGTGCTAAAATTTTAATTTTTATCTCTTCGCTCTTCGTAAACTATTCCAAAATCTGAAGGTGAATCTTGAATCACTATTTGACATAATGGAAACCGATATTCTGTGTAGTGAGATGATCTCTCTGAAATATTTGTGCATACTTGTCCACATGAAAATTAATTTTTTATTAAACTATAAGCTCCCTATTTTTATATGGAGGTCATATGTAGTCCCTCTTAAGGTTTCTACTTTTTCATTGGATTATTAATAAATTAGACCAAAGTTATTCGTAATTCAAAGATAAAATGACAATGTTAATTCAACAGGACAATTTTGAAACAAGTCAACATACTATGTTTTTCAATCTTCATAGTCATTATGTTTTATTAAATTCTCGTAGGACAAAAAACAGGGCATTGTGGATGACACCTATTGAAAAGGAAGGAGAATAATAATGTTTAGGAGAATGTTTTAAATAGTCATGTATTTTGTTATATTTAAAGTCATTATATATAAAATAGATAGAGAATAATAATGTTTAGGAGAATGTTTTAAATATGTTCTATTTAATAGTCGAGGTTAAATATTTTTCGTCTGTTGTTTTTTATATCATGTATTTTGTTAAATTTAAAGTAGAGAAATTTAAAAACGACGTGTTTCAAACTACTAATAAATCTTAAACAGTTTACATTTTTTTGACATGTTAGTCTATGAATTAGTCTACGTTAGAAGGTCCGTTTCATTGGACTTTTGCTTGTTTATACTTTTCGTAGAAGAGCTTTTTGAAGAAGTTATTTTAGATCACCTTCCGGCTTCCTCTCAAACTCTTCTAATTAGATAAAATAATTTTAGAAAATAACTTTTTAATCTTATAAATGACTTTTGACTTTTCAAAAATCTAATCTCACATGCGGGTCCATTGACAACATTAAACTATCACAATTTTAATTAAAATTGGGCCAAAATTGTTACCAAACACAGACCAAATAAAACCTAAATGGACTACGGGAAGTATGGTCCTAAGTCATCATTTTAACGTAATTTGGTATGAAAAGTTGATTTCATTATCAAATACATCGCACGTCCGTGACTAGAAATGTCCACTTCTGATGTGAATAATTTCCTACTTTTCTTTGTCACACACAGGACAAAAATTTCTTTCTTTTCAACAACAGTACCTATCGCTAATCAGAATTATTGTCTTTATGTGTGTGTCATGTGAATTTATTTTGGACATTATTGCCTACTTTTTCTCTTCATTTCCCAAAAAAAAAAAAAAAAGTACGTTTTGTGGCCCAAATATTCTTATCGTAGGTGTCCCTATACAGATTTTTTTCGCGAAGAATTGGTCTAGATAGTAATATTTCTCTATTAATTAACATTCTAGTCTAAATTTATTAAAAATAAAACTTAATTTTAGGAACAATGTAGAGAGAAATAAGGAGACATTTTGCTCTGTACTATGTGAAAAAATTACTCAAATGAGTTGTCGAAAATGTACTTGAGATGCTTTTGTCACATCTAAAATAATTATTCTTTTTTGGATGAATTTTACTATGAAAAAAAAAAAAAAACCATTTTCTTCTACTGTTCTGTTCTGTTCTCTTTTCTTTGTTCTTTAGCTTAACTCCGCCTGTGACTTGTGCCTCGTGGCATAACTTCCACCACCTAGAAAGACTTGTATACACGTGTATGAAATAATTAAAGCCAAATTATCCAGAATTTCTGGGAATAGTTTTTCTTTACATTGATTCATCGTTTGGAAGTTCCTCCAGGTTTATGCAAATGGCTAAACGAACTATATTTTTTCATCTTCTTTTCTTCTTGTTCTCTCTTCTGCCCCATTATTCAAACCAGTTACAGCCTTCACAATACCAGGCACTATTGAGAATCAAGCAGCTTTTGAATTTCCCAGAAGAAATTAGCAGCTGGAGTGATAATGCAGATTTCTGTAACACAGAACCAAGCCAAATTCTAACAATTTCATGCTATGAAGATAGCATAACTCAGCTTCATGTCACTGGCAATAATTGGGTTCCTCATTTGCTTCAAGATTTCTCAACCGTTTTGTTTTCAAGTCTTGCTATATTTCCAGACCTGAAAGTTCTGTCTTTAGTTTCATTAGGCCTAAAAGGGCCATTGCCTTCAGAAATTGGAAACTTATCGTCTCTGGAAATACTGAATGTTAGTTCAAATTATTTCGAAGGCAGCATCCCTGTAGAAATTTCATCTTTGAAGAACCTTCAAACTCTTATACTTGATTATAATAAATTCACAGGGCAGGTTCCTGCTTGGATTGGTTCATTTCCAGCTTTAACTGTTCTGAGTTTGAAGAACAATTCATTTACTGGGCAGTTGCCAAGCTCTTTAACAAGTTTGGGAAATCTAAGAACTTTAGTGGTTTCTGCAAATAATCTATCTGAGCAAGTGCCTGCTCTTCACAACTTGACAAATCTTCAAGTTCTTGATTTTTCAGACAACAATCTTGGACCCCAGTTTCCTAGTTTGCCCTCAAAGTTGATTTCTTTGGTGCTCAGGAAGAACAAGTTCTACTCTGCAATTTCTGATAATTTAAGCTCTTGTTACCAGCTTCAGAAACTGGATATCTCTCTAAATGAACTTGTTGGGCCTTTTTTACCATCCCTTTTGTCATTGCCTTCACTTACTTACTTGGACATTGCTGGTAACAAGTTCACTGGGAAGCTTTCACAGAACATCTCTTGCAATACAGACCTGGTTTTTGTAAATTTGTCTGAGAATCGTCTAACTGGAGAATTACCAGATTGTTTGCGTAAAAATTCTAAAAGCAGGGTTGTTTTGTTTGGAGGGAATTGTTTATCTAGGAGATACCAACAGCAGCATCCGTATCGGTTTTGTCACAACGAAGCGTTGGCCGTGGGAATTTCACCTCAAAAACACATGGAAAAAAGGCCTTATGGGAAAGCAGTTCTTGCATCAAGTATGGTAGGAGGGATTGTTGGGGCAATGGTAATACTTGGCCTGACCTTTTTGGTTTTCAAAAGAAAATTTGATAAGCAGCTGGAAAATGAAAAATTTCAGACAAGACTGATAGTGGATAGGATCTCACCCGCATACACACTCAAGCTGCTAAAGGATGCAAGTGAGTTCTTCACATTCTTATTGTCTTTTCTCCTCCTTTGTTAACTTCGATGGATGCATGTGTAACTTTTTTCTGATTGAGAAAACCGCTTGATAGATTTTCATATCGCTGTCTTCATTCCATAAGTCAAATACTTCCGCATAATTGAATATGATTATTTCCTTTTGTAAATTAATGTACAAACAAGAAATTCTGAGTTCTGCAAGCATAAATTATATGCAGCAATCTGAATGCATCATATTGACAGGATATATTTCTGAAACCATGAAATTGGGAGCGCTTGGCATTCCACCCTATAGAACCTTCGTTTTGGATGAACTTAAGGAGGCCACAAATAATTTCGACGCGTCAAATCTTATTAGCGAAGAAACTCATGGACAGGTACACTGCTACATTATTGTGTAACCTAACTTTCTGTATGCGAAACTCGGTTTGTTTTTCCCTCTCATCTTGCATATATTGGAACAGTGGAGACCATAATTTGCCTTGGTTATTTAATCAGGTTTACAAAGGATGGTTGACAGATGGTACTCTTGTTGCTATTAGAAGCTTGAAAATGAAAAAAAGGCATAGCATCCAGAGTTACACACACCAACTCGAGCTGATATCGAAACTCAGACATTCTCATCTAGTTAGTGCAATTGGCCACTGCTTCGAGTGCCATAAAGATGATTCAACTGTCAGCAGAATTTTCCTCATTTTCGAGTATGTGCCAAACAGAACACTCAGAAAATTTATATCAGGTAAACACGAGTTTCTTTACATTTAAGCATTGACAATCTAGAAGTAGGTTGGTTTCAAATCTGATAATAGAATACATTATCCCGTTCTTAATTTATTTTCCTTCATTTGTTTCTAAATTATCTTTCGGTCATCTTAAATTCTAAATATAGGATAAAGTGAGTTTATTACTATCATGATATTTCAAATTTTGGTTTAACACTTGAGTTAGCAGAGGGACATTCTGGACAAAAATTTACTTGGACACAGAGAATAACTGCTGCTATTGAGGTTGCCCGGGGTATTCAATTCCTTCATACGGGGATGGTTCCTGGTGCGTATTCAAATTGTCTGAAGATAACAGACATTCTGTTGGACTACGATCTCCACGTGAAAATTAGCAAATGCAATCTCCCTTTGTTGGCAGAAAATAGGAGAGTGGTAAGTCAATATCTTAACTGTTCATAATGCAGATTGTAGAAGGTATACTAATCAAGCTTCACCATATGGTAAAACTTGATTTGTGTAGAGTACTAAAAATACACATGGCATATCATTTACGTCAACTTCATAGACATGCCTGACATTGCCTACTTGTGACACGATTCAGGATGACGTGGGAGTGTATTCACATGGATCAAAGGAAAACTGTGGATTGTTGTAAGTGTATTTTTTCTATTTCTGCACTTAATCTTGATTAGAAACTTTTATATTTCTGCACACTTATCAGTCAGGGATTTTGACTTCATTTCATTGATTATGCAGTATTTTTTAGTCATTACTTGGCTTTACATTGGAGCTTCATTTTTGTTATGTGTCTTGTGAACAGGTTGAGATATGAGGAGAAAAATGATGTCTACGATATTGGTGTAATCTTACTTGAGATCATTGTGGGCAGGATGATTGTTTCTGAACATGATGTTGGTGTCTCCAAAGATATAGTAAGTTTATTGTCCAGTACGAGGTTGTCTGTTACTGTTACTACTTCAAGGAGAGCTCCTCTTGCCCACCATTCACTACATTAGGGATTTGATGCAGTTCATCTAAAATAAGAATGCCCAAATGAAACATACAAGGATTTATGTCATAAGATGTAACAAAGTTTAAACATTCCACGACCTTCCTCCTTTACTCAACTTTGGACTAGCTATGTGGAAACATGGCCAAAGTTCTATGAACATATTAAAAGATTCAAATTGACATACCAAAAGTAACATCAGGATTTTTTCAAGAGTACAAGTCTACTTTTAACTTTCTAACGCGATTTTACTTGATACTTCTTCAGTTGTTAGTAAGCCTATCGGCAGATGATAAAGCTCGTCAGAGTATAGTTGATCCAGCATTGCACAAGGAATGCTCAGACGACTCGCTGAAAACCTTGATTGAGCTTTGTGTAAGGTGCCTGTCAAATGAGCCATCTGAGAGGCCTTCTGTTGAAGATGTGATCTGGAATCTGCAGTTTGCAGCTCAAGTGCAGGCTTCACAGCACCACAGCAATACAGAGTCACCAATTCAAGGCATCTGAATAAAATTTACAGTTTTTTATAATCTGAGTTGTATATTACGAGTGGAAACAAGGGTAGCACCATTTGCTGTATCGGAGGATAAAAGGCTACTGTATAGAACTTATCTGCATCCAAGCTGCATTTTTATTATCCATTCTCATTACTCAATGTTATACAAAATAGAAACTGAAAATTACACATCGAACAAACTTGAAACCCTAATACATTCGAACTATTCCTAACAACCACTGAACATCAAGATATCAATGATCGAAGACTCAGAATACTATCACCAAAAGATCAACACAATGAAAGCCCATATCTACTCAACACTCACGATTCATTGGCCAAACGCGTAGCATCTTCTATGAACCAGAAGAGTTAGACGTTACCAACAACCACAACAAGTTTCTTTCACCAGATTCACAAAGAAAATCAACTCCAGAAACAGATTCGTGGAGAAGAAGAAGATGAAAGAACAAAGAGCAAAAACAGAAGACTCTAAAAACCCTCAAGAATAAAGAATACGAAATGAGAAAACCAATCGAATACCCAAAATATCTATGCATCGAGATTGAGCAACCATTCATCCAACGGTCAGAGAAACATATGCTTTTGCCAAGAAGAAAACAACCAAAGTTGCAATCAGCTAAACACGTTTAAGGTTGGACTGGTTATTGGGCCAAGACAGACATGGGCTTCATTTTAGTTGAAATGGATAATAAGTAATTGGGCCGAAGGCCATTCATCATTGCCTAAGTGGGCTGGACTGGTATCATCACGGCCTCACAATCTCCACCTTAATGTGTGGTTAATTAGGTAGCGTAATACTATCCTAATATGGATAAAACAGCTTCCATTGATCACCCTCCAATGCATCAAGTTCAAAATTGGTACATGCACTTAACAAATCACCCGGTATCAATTTTCAACATTTGCAAACAAGACTTAAACTTAACTAGAAGCAATACCTTTGTACCCATATCAACTTGATTAAATTGGGTAACAATTTTCTCAAGTAATAAAGCATCTTTAGCAACAATATCTCTTATAAAATGCAACTTAACATCTTAAATGTATAACATTTTGACTATCAGAATATAATGCAACAGGATTAGACAATTCATTTATTTTAGACAGTAACCCCTTAAGGCACAAAGCTTCCTTATGATCTCTATTATAGCCACATATTCAACCTCAGTGGTTGATAATGCTACAACAGGTTGTAACTGAGATTTCCAACTAATACATGTTTCACACAAAGTAAACACATAAGCTGTAGTAGATTTTCTATTCTTAACATTACCAGCAAAGTCGAATCAACAAAACTTTTAAGCACTACATCATCATTGTAGGCACTAAAACATAATCCTAAGTGTGCAGATCCTTTCAAATACCTCAACAACCATTTTCATGCAGTCCAATGTTCTAAACCAGGATTTGTCTTAAATCTACTAAGAGTACTAATAGCACGAGCCACATCAGGCCTAGTACAAACTATTGTATACATCAAAGATCCTACATCATTAGTATAAGGTATCTTTTCCATTTGTTTTATATCAGATTCATTAACAGGAGATTGGTCTTTACTCAATTTAAAATGGCTGGCAAGAGGTACAGATACGAATTTTGAATTATGCATAGCAAATCTAGTTACCAATTTTTCAATAGATGCAGTCTGTTTCAAAATTAGAATTCTATCATGTCTTTTCCTAGTTATTTCTATGTCTAATATTTTCTTAGCATGTCCAAGATCTTTCATTTCAAATTTAGCACTCAAAAAATCTTTTAATTTCAATAACATACATGTTATGGTCAATTAGAAGCATATCATCCACATATGAGAGTAGAAAAGCAACAATAGCATTTCCATCATCTCTTTTAAATACAAACAATGGTCAATTTCACTTCTTACAAAACCAACAGAAGAAACATAAGTGTCAAACCTTATATACAATTGTCTTGGGGATTGCTTCAAACCATACAATGATCTTTTCAACAAACATACATGATCAGTTTTAGATTTATCAATATAACTGGATGGCTGTTTCATATAAATCACTTCATCAAGATCACCATGTAAAATGTAGTGTTTACATCCATTTGTTCAAGTTCAAGATTATA
>CAIGRO010167113.1:0-13562 GCA_903798355.1 Fraxinus baroniana | reverse complement strand
CGCCAAGGAAAATAACAAAATCATAGCCTCAAAAGGCACTAAAATGGAGGTGACATCATATTTTGTTGAAGGCAACAATGTCGCAGCTTTGCACGTATTCATTGATAGGCTCAGCTGTGAGACGCTCCTCAATGAGATCATCAACAGAGACGAGATCATCAACTATGGTCATCATGATCTATAGTTTCTTAATTCCATATCCAACCGTATTCAAAAATAATCAGCCGCATGCTATGTAGTAATGTGCAAGATAAACAAAGGCCACAAAAATAAATGTTCAAAGGGATGAAAGAGTAAACCATACATGCTCCCCGAAATAGGCCAGGCAACTCAACACTACAAACAGCTTCTTCCAGCTTCTTCATGTCTGTCTCATCATCCTAAGACTTTACATCCAAAAGAACAGATGATTTCCCACCTGGCTTTCTTTGCAGAATTTTCAAAGAGGATGTAAAGAACAAAACAAGAATTAAGGCTTCCAGACCCTAGTAGTAGAAGGGCCTGTGAAGATGCAAAATTCTTGAATTTTGAAATATAGAACACCAACTATATTAACTTGCAGAGGGCTTGTCAATTCAGCTTGCTTTTTGGGGCAAGAAGATGAAAGGTGGCCGTGTTCGCCTCCTTATCTTTGAACTGACCACAGGGTCCGCTGAACTTAATCCACTACTATCCACTTGATTTGCACTAACTGCACTCACCTCACTGGTGTCTATCTGATTATTTCTTGGTATGAGTTTCGACTTGGTGCCATCACCCTTCTTGGTAACAGCAATGACTAAATTGGGATGTTGATGATGTATATTTCAACCGTGAACCTATTGGTAAATGGAAGCCTTCAGAATCTACAGCAAAGAAGACCTGATCTCCAACTCCTGCGTCTTCGAAAATTTCTCCTATCAGCTTTTACCATTTTTATGGGATTGCTATTCCATTCAGATTGTAAACTGTAAAGACGCCAAAAAAATATTAGCAAATAGTTAAAATCCCACCGTAGGAAGAATCAATGTCTTGGACGAAAATAAAGTTTACACTTGGAAGGCAAAGGATTGAGAGCTGGCTGCACTGGTATCAGATCGATGAGAAAGGCTCCCAAAATACGATATTAACCCTGGGAAAGTGACAAGGCCTGCATTGGAGAAGCTTGACTCTCCCTTATCACATTTGACTTGGTTTATGACCGGAACACTGCCACAAAATATAGATAGTAGTAAATGATATAAACTGATTCACCAATGTATAATCACCAGAATGCAGGTAGTGGCCCATAAGATTATCTACTAATGAACTTACTTCACCCAATGAGTCGTCATGACCATCACCGACAACTTGTAAAGCTTCTAACATGGTACCTGTTGATCCTCTTATCAACAAGACCTGCAAAGTGCTCATACGGCCAGGCATGTCAGACATCTAAACAAACTTAAGATTGTTCATATATTCTTCTATAGGTCTTAGAAGCAACTTGGCCTTGCTCCATTTGGTTTTTGTCAATACGTAATTATCTTGAATATAGTAGCCGTTAGACAAAGAAATCTGTAGGTAAAATAGTACCATGTAATCATCAAATCTCACTCTGCAATAACAAATACATAAGTTGTTTTAAGAATTTAATGCACATTTTCTCTTAGCAATTCCTACAAGTGTGGTCATAAGCATTTACATTTCGATACTTGAAGCCTTAAAATGACATTCATACTGAATCACTAGAGTAACCATCAAGGTATATTCATTTACTATCTGTGAAAAGAACCAGCAATGACAAATATAAGAAAACCAGAAGGCATGACTTTAAGAACCATAAACAGGGGCATTGAAACCCAGAATCTAATAGATAAAGTCTACGCAAAAACATAATTTATAAGGCTAAGATCCATGGCAAAGTGGAGAGAACTATTACAAAACCCAGTTATGTTCCAATCCTTCAGGAACTTTGATAAAAATTGCAAGACAATTTAATTTTTCAACAGACATCTACGATGTCCTAAATTAGAAAATTGACAAATGCTTACATTAGTGAATCAAATGATCCATAACTGCATGATTCTGCATCATCCTCGTCCTCCATGAATGAGCCCACAGTGGCATCATCAACATCATCAATCTCAGAATCACCACTGACCTCAAAAAGCATCAAACAAGACACATCAAGAACGGCCCTCTTTTCCATATTATTAGAAGAATCCTAAAACCCAAAAAGAAAATTGATAAAATTGAACATATAGATACACTTTATATATAGTAAAACAAAAACCCCCAAAGCCTATAAACACTAAAGACCCCCAGCACCATTTCCAAATATTCACAATCAACATTGAACACCATCAAAATCTCTCGGCACATGCGATTTCGTGCCCAACTGGAGAGGCTGACACCTGGGTCGAGCTTTGAACAGGGCGAGTCAGGTAGCATCTCGATCCTGAGAATTCAATCTGAACAGTTGACATCATTGAACGTGAATGCAAAGTCGAAGGCCGAGTCTGCGGGGGTGGAATGGTGGTGAGAAAGGAAATTGATTGGGTTCCGGATTGTATGGGGTTTGAGAGAGAAGAAGCCATTTTCATTTTTTCTCGGGTTGGGTTGGAGAGGAATGAAGGGAGGGAGGGAGAGAGGAATGCATTGGAGAGGTTTAGCAACGTTTTCAAACGTTGCGAAAGGTTGGATTAATTCGAGAGTTTTAGCAACGTTTGAAAAACATTGTGAAAAGTTAAGCTGTTGAAACTTTTTGCAACATTTATCAAACGCTGCGAAAAGTTAAACATTCCGCAATACTTAGTAAACGTTGCAAAAGGGAGTCTATCGCAACTTTTTTTTAAAAACGTTGTCAAAACTCATTTATATTAACCAATGGCAACATTCACTTACTAAAATGTTGCCAAAAGATCCTTTTAGCAACATTTATCAATAAATGTTGCCTTTTTAGTGTTGCAAAAGGCTTTTTTTGGTGTAGTGACATGAAGTACCTACGAAAACAGTTTGCCCGTAAGCAAAATTTTATATCAAATGAAAGATATTGGAGGGATGTGTGAAATAATAAATAATACTACATATGGCAATAGAATAAGAGAAACATAGAGATCAACTAGCTACAAAACTAGCACAGAATAATGAGTGAATTGCCTAAATAGGCACTGAACTTTATGCAATGCGTCTAAGGGGTCACTGAANACTAGCTACAAAACTAGCACAGAATAATGAGTGAATTGCCTAAATAGGCACTGAACTTTATGCAATGCGTCTAAGGGGTCACTGAACTTTAAAAATCACTCAAATGATCACTGAACTTTGCAAAACGTTTCCACTAGGTCACTAAACTTTAAAAATCACTCAATTCATCACTGAATTTTGCAAAATGTTTCTCATAGGTCAC
This sequence comes from Fraxinus baroniana, assembly GCA_903798355.1. NCBI lineage: Eukaryota > Viridiplantae > Streptophyta > Magnoliopsida > Lamiales > Oleaceae > Fraxinus > Fraxinus baroniana. The sequence goes on along the minus strand of CAIGRO010167113.1, from coordinate 10,192 downwards.
TAATGCAGTGATCTCCTGGGCAATATTTTGCAAAGTTTAGTAATCTCGTAGAAACATTTTGTAAAGTTCAGTGGTGGATTAGGTGATTTTTAAAGTTCAGTGACCTAGTGGAAACGTTTTGCAAAATTCAGTGATCATTTGAGTGATTTTAAAGTTCAGTGACCCCTTGGACGTATTGCGTAAAGTTCAGTGCCTATTTAGACAATTCACTCTCAAAATAACACGTATGAATTTAGAAGCCAAAAAGAATTTCCAATTTTCAAGGAAAGTATTTTTCTGAGGTTTCCAATTTCAATTTTTTTTTTTAAGTTGATCCTTAAATTTTTTGAATTTCGTTAATGAGGCTTATTGTTATCCACTTGTTTAAATTCTTTTTATCATCATTTACTAACCAATACAAAAGATAATCATAAATTCAAAAATTTACTAAAAAATCTAAGTGGAAACTTAAATAAAGTCGAGGTACTTTGTTTAAATTGTTTTGCACATTTCAACATGAACAATTTGAAAATATGAAGTTCGACCCAAANATTTTAAAAATTAATAATTAATTAGTAATAAGTCACTATTAATTATCTCTAAATGATTAAACATAAAATTCAATGTTTCCTATGTTGAACTTTCGCAATTATGAAAGCAATAAAATAATACAAAATTGATCACGAAGAAACCCCAATCGAGTAAAAACTTCGGGCACTTTGCCAATCAACAATCCTCTATAAATGATTTATAGCTTACAGTCCACCAGACTAGATAACGACACGTAGTATCTGATCTCCTGACTGCAATTCAAGTTTCCCGGATTTCGTGCTCCTATACCAACTCCTAGCTATAGTTTCCAAAACTCTCCTAGATTACGCTCTCCTGCAACAACTCCCAAACGCGAACAAACCTGAAGATTTCTCAGTATCTTGCAAAATCGCATAATTAACGTAAACAATAATCAAAAATGAGAATTTTTTTTAATATTTATACAAGAAAAAGGAAAAGACAGGATTTTCAATTCTCAACTATTAAGAATTCAAACTGGGAATTCTGGAAAGAGGTGCACAGTTGAAAAGAGGTACTCAAAACCCATAAAAGATTATAAATAAGAGGCAAAATACTTACACAATAATCACGGATTCACGAGCGGAGAGCCTTACGGCGACACAGCCTCATGAAGTCAGTTAATCTTCCACCCCTGAATGGCAACGTCTCCCCTAATCTTTTGGTCACTGGTGCTGCCTCAAAATTTGACAAGAAACTCACTAACTCCTAATCGAGCATGCAAGAACTTTTCAAGAATAATACCGCTGAACCCAATCATGCTGAGCGTGTGTCCTTCCTTCAAGTCGGCTATGTAAATACATCCTTTGTGTGCCCAGCATAAAACCTTCCATGTCTTATTTGCCCATAGCATACGAGTTAGCCCGTGTAGGCCTCTAAACCTTTGTTCATTGTTCTTTGCTGCCTTTTATAGAGGCATAGCCTCTCTTTAGTTCCAACTGCGAAATGATGCATCTCCCACTGTAGTGGGCCTCTTCGGCTTGCTCAATTGTGGTTGAGAGCCTATTTTCTACAGCTTGGTGCTCCTTCGATTCCGCCTAGATCAGTTAGTTGTTATGGGCTATTTATTAATCAACTGAACCCTGTGAAGATATCCAGTAAGGAGGTTTTTACATTCTTTTACACCTTGAATTCCATTCCTTCATTTTTTCCTTTCTCTTCCCATCAAATTCCGATTTATATGCAACCTCCTTCTACCATGAATGACACTAGCTCAGTTTTGCCCATTTAGGTTCAATTCTTGATTGGGAAGGAACTGTTTCATGATATTTTGACTGGAACAAATGCCAAGGCTGGGGTTGAAATATACGCTCCCTAGTTTTTTGTTCGTCAGTTGGGTTTTGGCCAGACTTGGCCTGTTTCTCCCTATTTCTCCAAGAGCTTGACATACCATTTTCATACTATAACCAAAACAGAAGCACATGCCATTGACTCCTGCAATGGTTTTTAATTTAGGGCTTTTCTATGGTACCTTTCAATCCCACTTCTGTTACTCAACCAATCTTTGATCGACTCTAGCTGGTGAAGCGTAAGTTGTTTATAGCTAATGTTAACTGTGCCTTTCATTTACTTGAAAGTCCAAGGGATTCCTCTGTTTCTCCTGTCCTTGCTATTCCTCCAGCCTCAAAAAAATCCTGCCTCTCCTTCACGATCCCCTCGTGTTCGCGTCAAACGTTCTATGACAAATCCTGTTCCATCTGGCTCTTCCTCTATTCAAGTTGATACAACTAAAGGCACTTCTAGTCACAAACGGCCAACTTTAACTTCTCCTAATCTGCTTGATGATGATGATGATGATGATGACAACGACGACGACGATGATGATGATGATGATGTTCCTCTCATTGCCAAGAGAAGGGTATTTGACTTTCTTTCTTCATGTAGAGTTTGTTTACTCGTGAAACATCCTTTGCATGTCAATGTGTTACCTGAGTTTTTCAGAAGGGTTCTGTTTCTCCCTTGCCTTTGCCAGACTTTGTCCTACCATCTTCCACCAAGTTTTCTTCGTCTACGTCTATTGAAAAGGGGACTTTGGCTACAAGCCAAAATGGAGAACGTCTATCTTCTCAAGGTACCCAAGGTGGTGACCCCCCCATGTGTTGAATTGGAAGGTATTATAGGTTGTATGGTCCCTTCTCTTGCCTGCATCGTTAGATTGTACTTTCCTACTCATATTTGTTTGATCCTTGCAGAAATTTCTGTAGATGCGCTCGTTGCGGAAGGGCCTATTGTTCTGGGCAAAGGGAAATCTCCCCAAATGGTTAGATCATCGGTGATGTACCCCGAGTTGCCCTAGCTGTTGGCACGGTATTTTTCACTTTGCCTTTCATCTTCACTTTGTTTGCTAAAAAACTAGGATGTTAATTGATCACATTTTCCTTGTACGATGCTGATGCCATTCTATGCTCTATCCAAGACTTGCTCACCTATTGGGAACAAATGAAGGCAATCGCTGCTTCTGACTCCTCTTTAGTTGGTCATCATTTTGCTTCATCTTCCTCAGAAGAAAATATAAACTTCTTCAAACAATCATTGCTTGAATATGTCGCTTTCATGGACATGGATGTCCACAAAGCTAGCGCCTCTGGCCAAAAGGATAAATTTGAACAATTGAGTGCAAAGATAGCCCAGGCACTTGAACTTCCCTCACTCAATATTTCGACTGATTTCAAGTTGTCATTGAAGATTATTCAATCAGAGATCAGTACCTTGATGGCCAGAAATACCAAGTTGAAAAACTAACAAACTCAGTATCTCCGTGCTTCCAATGAAAATGAGTCTTTATTTAAAGAGATTAAGAAAGCCAAGGTTCATCTAAACAACATTTCTTCTGAGGTCATGATTGAAGATTCTTTGATGATAAAGCTTGCCGCAGAGATGAGGGAGCTTCAAGAAAGAATACATGACTGCAGTGCGAAACTGGCTGCTAAGAAGCGTGATATTGCTCAAGAGGTTGAGCGACACAGGCCTTTGGTTGAGCATTATGCGAAGCTGAAAGTTGATGAAAACTTCGTGCTTGAATTATCAAAGGCCTCTGATGCTCGGGATGACAAGTGGAGAAGGTTTAGAGAGAGGATGCGCTCTATGTGGGGTAAGTTGTAATCAGGACGTATCACTACTAACATTCTTTTGTAGGACGATTTCGCCCTTTTATTTTTGTAATTATGACTAGTAGCTACTATAAACTTGTAATGGCATCCATTTTTGTCAATAGAATAGTTCTTCCTTTATGTAGATAATATCCTTTTGCATAGATTTTTTTATCAATGTATGCCGTAATTATCAATATTTCCCAAATTTAATTACTAACCTCGTACACTGTCTTTGTACATTTCTTTTAGTGTCTCTTCACGTAGAACAATACTCTTGACTTTCTAGTGTCTCTTCAGGATTCGAACCTTCAACCTTGATTTTTGCACATTTGGCTATTTGCATTCTGTCCCTTCGCCTTCAAGCCTCTATAAAGATATGTGTTTGTTGCCTTTTTCACCATCACTTTTTGTATCTTTTATAGCACTCGACTGGTGGCTATTCTATATTTAGGAGATCAACCGTTCTCTTTTCCAACTAGAATAAATCTTTCTTTTCCCAAGTTTGCTGTCTATTTTTGATATGTTCTTTGGTATGGGAGGTATAGGAAATGTTCTTTGGCCAATGAAGGTCTTTTCAGCGCCCTAGCTGATAGTGTTTCTCCCAACAACAAAGGTCTTCCCTGCATCACCAGAGGTGGCAGACCGTGGCATATCCAGGGGATACTCAGACATAATGCAGATACTATTTCCTTTGACAGAGATATGGTCTCCCACATCTTCAGAGAGAGGAACCAAGTTGCAGATGCTCTTGCTCCCGAGGGTTGGCATCATCATAGATACCAGGAATATAGACCAACCGACCTACCACGACATATTAGAGCGCTTTTTCAGATTGACAGATATGGTTTTCCCAGATTTAGAGTTTAAATAGTTGAATTTTACTTTTACTTTTATTTTTGCTTACAATTATGCTTTTTGTAAGGGAGGTAGTATTCCTCTTTTATTGTTTCCTATTATTCTTTACTTTCACTGTAAGGGAAGTAGTACTTCCTCATTTATTGATATTCTTGATATCATTTAAAACCACGGTATTTCTCCGTCAAAAGTGAGGACATATTAATAAAATATCGGAAGTACTGCCCTCTTTCCAAAATAAGGGTCTTCCCTACCTATCACTGCAGCAATGCACTTAGGAATGCGCTGAAAGTCAATTGCTTGTTGAGAGTGCTTCGCAGCCTCTTCATCTATCACCGTAGCGATGCATTTATGAAGGCAATGAGGACTAGTTTACCCTTTTCTGCTGTAGTTGATAGGGGAATAACAATAGCCTGCTTCAAATTGCAGCTAATTGTATTTTGACTATTTTGTCCCTCTTGATTTGTAAGAAGTATTTGATAATTGACTATTTTATCCACACGCATTTCGCTCTTATGTACTTGAATGTGATCATCCAATTTACTTTATTCTGGGGGCGGGTGTGAGTGCCTATATTTGTTCACTTTCCCATATGGATTGAACATATTTTTTTAAGTGCTTACCATTAATAAATCTTATATACTTTGTGCCATCTAAATCCTCCAGGTGGTAAGCCCCATTAGGCAATACGCTTTTCACTCTATAGGGTCCTTCCCAATTGGGCGACCACTTGTCATACTTTGGATCTTTACTATCCAAAGGTAGTATTGTTTTCCACACCAAATTGTTCAAGCTAAAGAACTTGGCTATAATTTTTTTTGTTATAGTACTTAGCCATCTTTTGTTTTTGAACTTGCAGTATATCTAGGATGTCCAATCTTAACTTATCCAACTCTAACAAACTTTGGGCTAGTGACTCTGCATAATCGCCATCGCTTATATTATGTTGCAAGCTTACCCTAATTGACTGCATATTGATTTCCATAAGCAACACTACTTCTTACCCATAAGTAAGCTGAAAAGGAGTTACTTTGGTACTTGAGCACGGTGATATCCTGTAAGCCCACAAAGCTTTATTTAAGCATTCATGCCAATTTCTGGCATTTCCATCTACCATCTTCCTTATGATGCTTTTCAAAACCTTGTTAGAAGATTCCGCTTGTCCGTTAGACTGAGCGTAATAAGGCGTGGAATTTACTAATCTAACTCCAAACTCGCTCAGAAACTCCTTCACTTGATCTCCATTTAAAGAAGTTCCGTGGTCCATCATTAGAGTTTGGGGTATTCCAAACCTATAGATGATGTGGTCACGAACAAACTCTATAATACTTTTTTGAGAGATCTCCTTTAAAGGTATTGCTACCACCCATTTAGTGAAGAAACATGTTGCAACTATTATAAACTTATGCTGCTTGGACGATGGGGGATAAATCTTCCCTATCAAATCTATCGCCCAACATTTAAATGGCCAAGACTTAATGATAGGTGCCATTTCTCTTCTTGTCGCTCTTTGTATTAGGCCATGCTTTTGGCATGCTAAACAAGTATTTGAGTACTGAACGCATGATTCTCCCATCTTGGGCCAAAAGTATCCATTTATAATGATTAACCACCTCATTCTTTGGCCAGCCTGATGGGCTCCACATATTCCTTTATGCACTTCAGCCATGATTACTTTGGCTTCTTGTAAAACACACCATCTGGACGTTTATTGAATAACTCCTCGTCTATTAGTGTGTAATTCAATTAGCGTAGTTTCATTTTCCTACTTTTCTCTTTTTTGGGCTCGTTTAAGAATCTCCTTATTTCCTGTCTCCAATCTATCGCATCCTCATCTTCTATACAATGAACATTGATCTTTTTCGCCCTCCGTTGTACTGCGAGCAAGATCACCCCATACTCACAAGTGCATTCTATATTTAGCATCTTTGAGTAACCCGAAGCCATTTGGGCTAACTCGTTCGCCAAATCATTATACATCATGCTAACATATTGAAGCTCCACTTGATCAAATTCCTCTAATAGCTCTTGGCCGATTTCGTATTGCTTTATGACTGAGTCACTTTGGCATTTAAAATCACCAATCATCTGGTAATTACCAATTGGGAATCGCCCCTAACGATTACATTCTTTACTCCTAATTCTAATAACAGTTCTAGTCCTACAATCAAAACTTCATATTCGACTTGATTGTTGGTACATATCTTATCCAAAGTGAAAGAGAACTTATAATAGACCCCTAGAGGATTTATTAAAACTATTCCTACACCTACTCATCCAGAAGTTTTCGATCCATTAAAGTATAAAACCTAAGGTTTTAACTTCAATGAACCCACTTCCAGTTCAATCTCTTTAGACATATCAAGGCATAGATGATCGGCAAAAAAGTTAGCCAGTGCTTGATTTTTAATTGCCTTTTGGGGTACATGTTGTATTTCAAATTCTAATAATGCCAAAGTCCAAATGCCTATTCTTTGATGTAAAATAGGGCGAGAAAACATATACTTAACTAAATTAACATTAGAAATCAAGTAAACAGTTACATGCTATAAGTAGACCCTTAGTTTTGTACATGCGAAATATAAAGTAAGACATAACTTTTCCACATGAGAGTAATTACATTCACATCTTGTTAACTGTCTACTCAAATAATAGATTGTCCTTTCTTTCCCAAACTGATCTTATTGCGCGACCATTCCGGCTATTGATTCTTGTTCAGCCGATATATATATCTTCATTGATCGTCCTTGGATAGGGATACCAACACTGGTGGACTTGACAAATACAACTTCAGGCTATCAAAAGCCTTTTGATGTTCTTCCTTCTAGATGAATTCGTCTTATTTTTTCATCTTTAAGAAAGGCGAAAAAGCTTTTGTTCGCCCTGCACAATTGGATATAAACGTCTTAAAAAGTTTATTTGGCCTAAAAACCTTTGTAATTCTTTCTTATTACTAGGTGGTCTGGCCTCTAAAATGGCCTTTGTTTTATTTTTATCTAGCTCAATTCCCCGTTTGTGCACTAAAAATCTAAGAAAATTCCCTACATTAACACCAAATACACATTTCAAAGGGTTCAATTTCAACTTGTATTGCCTCATTCGCTCAAATGGGTGCCTTAATTGTTCGAAATGGTCTTATTCTTTAACAAATTTGACCACTATGTCACCTACATACACTTTGACAAATTGGTCTATCATATTATGAAAAATTTAGTTCATTGCTCTTTGATAAGTTGCCCCAGCATTTTTCATGCCAAAATGCATAACTACCCATTCAAAGCACCCTAAAGATCTAGGGCATCTAAACGCAATTTTATGCACATCTTCTTCAGCTATGTAGATTTGGTTATAATCTGAGTATCCTTCCATGAAAGAGTACATCACATGTCCGGCAGTGGAGTCTACTAAAGAATCCATCGTAGGCATTGTATACTCATCTTTTGGCAGTGCTAAATTTAAGTTCCTAAAGTCTATGCACACCCTAGTATTACCATTCTTTTTTAGTACAGGAATGATATTAGACAACCATTCAACATACATGGTTATTCTAATAAAGCCTGCTTTTATCAATCGTTCTATCTCTTTCTTTACTTCAGGCAATACATTAGGAGCAAATGCCTAGGAAGTTGTTTATGAGGCTTAAAGTTCGGCTTAGTTGGTAACCTATGTTCAACCTCTGAAGATAGATTTGGTCCGTAGTGTTCATATTCCTAAGCAAAGCAATCTCTATATTCCTTTGATAAAACGATTAACTTGGTACTTACCTCTTGAGTGAGCATTTGACAGACAAATATTGGACGATCTTCCCTTCGTCGCCAATGTTCACCTTTATTAAAGGGTCTTGTGCTTGAGCATGCTCAGGTTTTGCAATTCCCATTATGAAGCAATCCACCTTGTTAACTTTTCGGCCAATATTTTGTTCTAACTCGAACACTGCTAACTTGTTCTTTAATGTCTCCACTGCTGTTTTGTTCTCTTGTCTTTCCTCACATTTCTTATCGAAAGCCATTAACTTAGCTTTGAAGGCCTGAATGTCGGCCATATCTTCATGCTATTGACAATTCATTCGACTTCCTTGGTTATCTTTTTACCAATTACTGGCTCCTCAAGGGCCACTATGTTTGGCCTCATTTGATTGAAAATTTCAGTAAGTACATCTACTGAAAAAGGTTCTTCACTCTATGCGAAAATCTAAGTCTCTTCTCCATCTTAAACTACTCTGATAGGTCCATAATTTCCCTTATACACGAACATTTCTACTGAATTTACTTCTGCAATAAAGGGTCTGTGATCTACTTGTACTACTTCTGCTTGACCTTTGTCATTCCAGAACACCAAGCACTGATGGAGCAATGAAGGTATACAACGACTTCCATGTCTTCCATGAATCCAATCTCTTCATAACAGTACATTGTAATTGGTTGGACTATCAATTACAAAGAAGACTGTGGTTCTAGTAGTTGTTCCCACTGTTATATCTAATGGCATAATTCATTTAGCTGAAGTTGCTCCTCCGTTGAAGGTTGTAAGAATAACCTCTGTTGGGATCATGTCACTGTCTGCCTTCGCGAATTTCTTCATCATTCTGGATGGAATGGTATTGATGGCTGCTCCATTATCAATAAGTACTTTCGCCACTGGTATGCCATTAACTAAGGCCTTCACGTACAATGGCCTCAAATGTTTGGTTAACTTTATAATGGGTCTCTTGAAGATAACTTTCTCAGCTGCACCTATTTCTACTTCCTGTTTATCTTCTACTGATTCATCTCCGTACAACAAGTCAACATGCAACACTTCATTCTGATTTTTTGTTTCACTAACTCTTTCCCTACTTTTTTCTTCAGTTACCCAACTAGTAGGAGGAGCCAGTATTCTTGGAGGTGACCCATATTTCTTATCACGAGGCACCCTTACCTTTCTTTTTGACGTTCCATATAGCACATAGAAGTCAAATGAATGCCCAGATGGTTCACCCAATAGATCCACCTCGTGGACACCTTCCTGATTTAGCTACTTTAACAATGTATTGTGCGATACTCCTTTTTTCCTTCTCTCCGTCTCCAAATCAATTTCTTCTTCCATATCTGTTATGCTATCATCCTCTTCTTCATCATGTAATGCCTGAGATGTTTGACTCTCTTCATATTCCAGAACACACGCTTCTTCCTTACTTGCTTCCTTTTCCTCCTCTTCATTTTGTTTGCTTTTGAACTCATTGGCTAATAAATAATTGTTAGCCACAACAAGAGGTAAGGTGCCAAATTGGATGGTAAGAGATTGACTTGCATCTTCCTCATCTTCAAGTTTCTTTCCTCGTTCAAATTTTGATCTTCCAGAGGAGCTTTCTGGCAACTCTTCCATTAATTTATCCATACTAGCCTCTTTAGCACCCTTGAGGGTATTTTGGTTAGCCCCCTTAAGCAATTTAGACCCCCTAGGACATGATGATCCCTGATGCTACCTCATTATTCATGCATAGTTTAGTTGGAAATGCCTTCACTGAGTTCTTGATGTGATCCAGATAAGATCTCAAACAAGAGAAAAATCGAGGAGCATTGAGAAGGTATCAAGGACAGGTTCGAGGATGAGTTGAGGTTTGAAACAACCCAAAGAAACCATGCAATCAAGTGATCAAGCCACGAAGATATGAGGACGAAGTTAACAAGCTATTGGACAAGTTCCATGTTGGGGTC
>CAIGRO010167105.1:0-11023 GCA_903798355.1 Fraxinus baroniana | reverse complement strand
ATTCTAACATAATTGGGGCCACATGTAACATATTAAAATGTGTGGTGCTATTATTTAAAGTATATTAGTCAATTAAAGTGATCCAGTAAAGATGAATTTTGACTAATGGGTATTAAGTTTCATGAAATTAAAGTGTAGAGACCAAAAGTTTGTTTTATATTGTTGAGTGGCCGATTTAAAACAAATAAAAGATAATGAATAGCATTATTGTTTTGGAAAGCTCTCTCCGTCTAGTTTCTGACTCATCAAACCTTGCAATTGTGACTTGTAGAGAAAGCTATGACACCTTGAATTGAGGGTGCTCAGAATAGGCGGGAGCTACAAAATTTCCAAAGTTTGACTCCATTAATTTTTTTGGTTTATTCAATACAATCAGCTTATGTTTTCAAGTATTTGAAAATTATAATTTTTTTATTTTTATTCAAGGATTTTAATTTCTACATTTACCCATACTTGGAGGGTTATTCCAAGATTTCCTAATTAAACTAGCGATTACTAATGAAAAAAAGGGGACTGAAGTTTGACTTATATTGAGCATTTGGCTTGTAAAGAAGAGCTTATTCTTAAAACTCTTATCCGTCGGCGGATTCCGATAGGTGGCGAGTTTTTTACTCTGTATCTCTTGTGAACGTCCTTGGGTGATGAGTTTTCTGTATCCCTTGAGTGATCTTGCTAGAGTGGTGAGCGTTGTTTTTTTTCTCCAATTCAGCCCCTGTTTGAATCTCATTCTTTGGGAGAAAACACAATTTTCTACAGTAAAATTTACTGTAAACAGTAGAAAAAGCAGAAGACATCAATAACTTGTGTCAGAGTACATATTCAACCCACTTGACCATTACATTACAATTTCGGTTTTGTCCTCAAACCAAATTCCAAATCTACACAACACTCCCCCGCCACTTTACCCTGTTGAAAAAGCAAAAAGGAGAAGCTCAAATCAAACGACGATGACGCAGCTGCTGGGGATGTACACCGGTGGAACAAGAGTGACAAATTCTCAAAGAATGCACTGTCCACCCCGTCGACGAATGTGAGTCGACTTCCAGAACCTGCTCGATCAATCGCTATTGAAAAAAGGCACCAACTAAAGCTCCGCCCGCCTAACATTCACACGATTCTTCAAACCAGATTTCCCTTCTATGGACACTGACGGGTCCCGGTGGAGCTGTTATCCCGATGACACGATAAGATGTTCCCCGTCTGCATCTTCTCAGTAAATGACTATGTGCAGACGTTCGTACAATTAACGGTCGAAATCCTGGATTTGGAAGTCATTCTGTCCAGCTATGGATATTATGCCAAAAGCACTAAAAACTCTATTATCAAATTTTACATGTTACCATCCTGTGATAAATGATAAAATTTTAAATCAGAATAAAATTTTATTAATAGAGTTTGTGGAATATTTTATTCCCTTGATTTGGAAGTTGGAATTTTCCTTTGTGTTGGGTGAAACTCACAATTATTGAAGAAATTTTCTACCTCATGGTGGAATAAATATGAACATGAGTGAGCCAGTTGTTAAAGACGGTCTGAACAATATAAAAAATATCAACTGCTTACTAAAAGTGAGAGAGAAGAAAATGTTGATTTAGCATTGGAAAATGTTATCAAAATTGCTCCATCAAACTTGAAGGGTTAACCACAAAAAAATCTGAAAAAATCTCGAAAAAGATCAATGTTGCTCCTTGCTTTCTAAAAACCCAATCTTCCCCTTGTAATGTTACCCAGTTGGAGGCCGAGACCCGCTGAATCATACTTCTTTCAACCCTCATGAGCCTCAGCCGGTTGTACGTAAGTGGGCAAAATAAAACCTAACAGAGCACAAAGTGTTTATCGAGACTTGCGAAATTGTCATCGCCGAAGGCCATTGTCAAGGGAAATGCTTTTCCCCGAAAGGATGGGCTCGTATCGCAGACCTGTTCAACGCCACAATGGGTAAGAGTTGGACTACAACACAGATGCAGAATTATTGGAATAAACTGCGAACAGATCACAAACACCTGTTCGAGTTACTGCGCTGCACTAGCATTGAGTACTACTCGGGTACTGGAAGAATTAACGCTCCGGACCATTAGTGGGAATAAAAAATAAAGGTACGTTATTTTTCCCTACATGTTCGCCTATTGTGGTTCACGGCTATTTACTCTTCTTTCCAGTTTTACTATCTGTTTTTACGGTTTTGGTGTCGTTGCATAATGGCAAATCTTTGTGGATTCAGTTTCCAATTGGGATCACAGATATTAATGGCATGTCAAGTGTTCAGATAGTTTTACATATTGTGTTATAAATTTTCTTATAGTCAGTCTATAATCACATATGTCATTTGTTGATCCTTATAACTATCATCTTTAGTCTTACCTTATATTTGTTGTTTATGTGATTAAAAATTTGAATTTTTGAAATTGCTTGTATGCTTATGGATCTTGGTTATAAATCTTTCTGGCAGTCTGTCACTTCTTGATTCTGTGTAGTTAGTGTATGAATCTCTGCAATTTATTGATTTTGTGATGAGAAATATGATGTTCAATGATAGATCGAAGTTGAAGATTTTAAATTAGAATCTTTTAAGCTGCACTAATCCCTTTTATGGTATACATATGAGCATGTATTTAAATATGCATTATTTATTATTTTTTAGTGTCGAGTTTTACGGAACTTCTAAAGATCTTACGAGTTCTGTCCATATGCTTGTAGAATTTTTCTTATTTCCAGTTAAAGATTTTAAATGTTTAACTCTGAACTGTCGCTCCCAAAAAGTTGAGGCCAAAAGCTAAATATTTTCTTTGTTTATATATTTTTCTATAGATTGCTACTGCATCACTTTCTCTTTTCAAAAGATTCAGCAGGTCCGATTGTCTGATTTTCCATTTGTACTGTGTAAATGAATTTGTTTTATTGGAAAGTATTTCAAGGGTATTTTCAGTATAATCAATTTTTAGTTACAATTTTCAATTGAGAAGTTGTGACTCCCATACAATGTATGAGTAAAAATAATTTTTGACAAACTGATTTTGGAAAAATGTGTGCCAATCAAGCCTTATGAACTATAATTTTTCAATTGTCCAGTGATGCTTTGAAGAAATTGGCAGTTTACCGTCTCTCCTAATAAATTACATGTTGAAGTCTTGTTAATTGATTCGAATCAAAGTGCAAGATGTACAAAGAATTGTATTTATGTTATGTTTGAAATGTAGGAGTTTTCTTCTACATAGGACTAACTGTATACCAATCTTGTTCCTGCAGGAAAACCCGAAATATGTGAAGTATAAAAACTTTGACTGCAGTGAGATATATAACACATATGGGAAATTGGTCGGCGACATCGGTGACTCGACGAAATATGTAGTTTCTCCAACCAAGTTCTCGCGGTGTGGTTTTGACTTTAGCACAGATAGCGATAGGGATTTTGACGGCGATACGATGCCCATCAATGAAGAGGCAACTGATTCCAATGGCAATCCAGTAGAAGGTAGAGCTGTCTCGTCGATGCATATATCAGGCAATCGTAGCGGTGACAAAAGGAAATGCAAAAACAAGAAACATAGACAAAAGAAGAAAATGCTCGGTGCCCGAGATGTTTCAGCATCCCTTGAGCACATGGTTACTGTTGGAGATGATCTCACCTCAATCGCGAGATCGTATCAAAAGGGTGTAATGTCAGTGGCCGAGTGCGTCGACGAACTTTTTTTCATCGGGCATGTACAGGAAGGTGACGAGCTCCACCCTTTGCATTGTAGTTCTTACGAGAGAAAGAAAATCGAAACTCGTACTCCATTGCCAAGGCACCTTACTTGCGGTTCAAGTTCGTGGAGTACTGCTTCAAGAGGGACAAGAATTCGCGACCACGTAAGGTGTGAGCTATCCATTTGTGATTATGATATGTGTTGCATTTGTTTCCCTTTAGTCGTACGTTTTTAATGTGTATTTGACATTTGTGTGATTTTCCCTTTTCTCGTACGGGTTTGATGAGGTTGTGATATGTGTACGACGATTATTTCCATAATCGTTTTAAGGACGTTTACGTTCGTTTATAGAGTCGTGGAAAGGGTTTTAATTTTTTGAAATTTTATTTTTCGAGTACCTTGACAAATTTATTAGCAGGTAAGAAGCTAAAAAATTAGTAATAGGAAAGTATAGCATGCTGCATTAGTACATCGAGTGAGATTAAGATATTATAGTCTACTCATTATTGGAGTAAAGGACTATGAAACGGCTTTATGTTGTTCTGAATTGATGACAAAATTTGGATTAAATAGATGACTATTAAACAACTTTATTTTTAACAGAAGACATCTGCTTCGACTTTTAAGTAATTAAAAAATAGGGGGAGAGCCGAAGAGTGTGTATGGATTTAGTTAGTACAAGATTCTAGTTTGTTCCCAGGAAAAATGACACTTGGGTCACTAATCTAAATAATTGTAAGTGGCTAATGGAAAAAAGAAATCACTGATATTGCAGGGAATATAGGTAGTGCAGGGAATATATTCCCTGCAATTTGATTTCATGCACATGGGTTTGCTATGAGAAGAGATTTAAAAAAGGACAATCACGAGGGTTTGCAATGTCTTCCTTCTGTAACGGAATCAGTCCCCCTTTTTTTTTGTTATAAGTACCAATAGCAAATGCAAGTAATGGCACTGAACATAGAGTGTTATCGTATGAAACAAATTGGGCAAAAAATTTGAAACAAACGTTTGTATTCGCTATACTACGTAAAGTTGTTTGAAGAGATGTTAGACAATTTCGATGCGCACTCATCTTTAGAAATAGATTGTGACATTGAATCGATGTCGGATTCCTCATCGAGTTCTAATGAAGATTTCATGCAGCAGCTAGAAGATGACATTTACACGTGGCTCCAATATTGTAGAGTAGCCAGCGCATTGTTCACGATTACTTGGGACTGAATGGAGCACGTCGATATTTATTCCCGACATCGTGATGTGGCCACATTTTTATGCTACAAAATATACATGTTTATCCACATACGTGTTTTCAGGAATTTAGGATGTATCCTCCGATGTTTATGTACTTTACGTACATCCTTCGTTATGAGTACGACATTTCCAGCAGCGCAAACATTGACATTTCCCGTGTTCCTACCTCTTATTGGGTTGACGCTTTCAGTACTGTAACATACATCATTAACTGGTTACATACACCGCTTCTTGGAGATATCTCTCCATTTGAACTCTTGCATGGTAAGGCTCCTCATTACATAAATTTTCATCCATTTGGTTGTCGGGTCTTTCCTTGCTTACGTGACTATGCTCTCTATAAATTCCCCATAAAGGCTTCTGTTGCTTAGATCCCACCACCACAAAAAAAAAATTATATTACCTATCATGCCTGATTTGATGAAACCACTTCCCTCTCATTCCCAACTCTCCCGTCCAGCCCATAACTACCCTAGATTATTCCTCTTTTGGTGAGTCCAGTCAAGCCCAAACTTCACCCTTGTCCGCTACCTCCCTGCCAAATCACACTCTGTCCGACCCTGTTGCTCAGTCTGAGCCCACAAATTGTTGTCTCTGTGTTGATCATCTTGTTGAGTCCATGCAACTTGACACCATCGCTGCCTTGGAGCCATTATCCCAATCCGTCAGCTCATCCACTCAACTTCTGCTACACAGCTACCTTTGTCCCAACCCATGTGTGCCATTTCAGATTCAACTGCTCTTTTTTCCTCTTATCCGATGGTCACCAGTGCCAAAGCAGGTATTTTTCGGCCACATTATCCTGCCTATCTTAGTCATTATGCTTCTGGTCTACTTTATGCCTTGCTCTCCTCCTCATAACCTCGTGGTTTCAAATCTGCTGCCAAGAATCCTTCCTGGCTCGCAGCTATGGATGATGAAATTAAGACGCTCCATGACAATCACACTTGGGAACTAGTGCCCCGTCCCTCCAACACAAATATTGTAGGTTCTAAATGGGTTTTTCGTACTAAATATCTCTCTAACGGATCCATTGATCGTCTCAAGGCTCATCTTGTAGCAAAGGGTTATACTCAGCTTCCTGGCCTTGACTATACTGATACTTTCAGTCTAGTTGTCAAGGCGTCCACCGTTAGTGTTGTGCTTTCCCTCACTGTTAATCATGGTTGGCCTTTCTGCCAACTTGACGTAAAAAAATGCCTTTCTTGACGGTGTTTTGCAAAAAAATGTCTATATGGAGCAGTCCCTAGGTTATGTTGATCCTCGTTTTCTTGACCATGTTTGTATGCTCAAGAAAGCTCTATATGGTTTAAAATAGGCTCCCCATGCTTGGTTCCAACGCTTCAGCTCTTTTTTAATTCAACTTGGGTTTTCTTGCTGACGCCTATTTGTTTGTCCTTCATCGCCAACACCAACTCATTTATCTTCTACTCTATGTAGATATATCATTGTTACGAGTAATGATCACTCTCTCCTTGGTGTTTTTATTCGCCATCTGTTGCAAAGTTTTCCACCAAAGACTTGGGCTCCCTCAGCTAGTTTCTAGGTCTTAAGGTCACCTCTGCTTCCGACCATCTCTTTCTTAGTCAAACCAAGTATGCACATGACATTCTTGTTCGGGCTTAGCTCTTGGATTGCAAACATGTCACCACCCCCATGGTTGTTGGACAACGTCTCTCCTTTACGGGCCCTCCCTTCTCTAATATCTATCTTTATCGCTCCCTTGTTGGTACATTGCAATATTGACTATCACCAGGCCTAACCTTGCTCACTCTGTCAACTCCGTCAGTCAGTTTTTACATGCCCCCACTGAGAATCATTTTCAGGCTGTCAAGCACATTCTTCGCTATGTCAAGGGAACTTTCCACTTTGGTCTCACATTTACAGCCTCTACTTCTACTACTATTATGGCTTATTCATATGCTGATTGGGTTGGTTGTCTAGATACTCGTCGTTCCACCTCAGGATATTCTATCTACCTTGGTGATAATCTTGTCTCTTGGAGTACAAAGAACTGTCCCAATGTCTCTTGGTCCAGCTATGAATTTGAGTATCTTGCCCTTGCCACCATCGTCGTCGAGGTCCTTTAGCTACAACATTTTCTTCGTGATCTGCGTGTCACTACTCCTGCTCCACCACTCCTACTTTGTGACTATTTCTCAGCTCTAACCCAATCTCTCACAAGCGCTCGAACTACGTTGATTTGGATTATCATTTTCTTCGTGAACTCGTGGTTACCGGCACCATAAGCACTTAGCATGTTCCCTCTTCTTTGCAGATTACTGACGTTTTCACCGAAAATGTCTCTCGGCCACTCTTTGCTCTCTTCCATTCCGAGCTTCACGTATGCTCAAATCTCACGCTTAGATTGCCGGGGGTGTTGAGGATACTCCAGAATTCTCTCCCGATATCCAGCAATCCTCTTCACAATTATAGTAGTTAACTTATAATTGTACATCTATGGAATTCATTGTATGATTTACTTCCTTTTCTGTTTTGTTTCCTTTCTAATGTAAAGCCACACGTGTATGTATTTTTCTATAAATGAAAATACCTCTCCACCTCAAGAAGTATGGTGATTTTCACAAAATACTTTCAAAGGTCAACATTGTAGCAAATTGGTTAACACTTGACGACAGGCCTATAAATAAGGGCAATGATCCCGACCCAAAGGCTCAAGAAACTCTTTGTAATACACTCCAAAAGTATCTCATTGAAAATTAGAGATGAAAAACACATATAATCATGCCAAGATTTAGTACCAAAAACTTGAAAATCAAAAGAAGCTAAAATATGGGCTACTACTTCATACTCTTTCACGAGATGAAGCGACAAGAATCGCCATTAACTTCATGCAACGAATTAGTGATAATATTTAAAATTACATATTTATTATCGTATGTTTTTTATATTTAAAATTAAGCCTTCAATACAACAAGTTGCATAATTTTTCTAATATTTCAAAAACCAAACACAATTATTATAATAATCATATGTTGTAACATATTATAATATGATATAATTTTTAGACTCTAAGAGCATCTTCAAGAGACTGTTTAAACATGAGATGCTCTCTATTTTAAAAAGTCAACATTTAAAATCATGCTCCAAGACACTCTCTATAATTAAATGTATTCAAAAAATTTCAATTTTCAATGTAGGAAAGCAATAAAATAATATAAAGAAAAGCCAATTAAAATAAAAGATAAAGAGAAATAATAAATATTTTTTGGAAGTAGTAAAATTAAGTGTTAAATATAAAAAGTTTGTTGGAGTACTTCAAAATTTATAAATGCTCTCCAAATAATATAATATACTCTTTAAAAATAGAGAGCCTCTTGGAGATGGTCTAACACTGTTACTTATTGATAAAACTACCTAATACTATATAGTGCCAAACAATACTGGATAATTCCCATTCATGGTAGGCGTAAAATTCTAAATATCTATCCATTGAGTATTAAAATTATTAATTACTGGAAAAAACTTGAGCTTTGTGTTCACCCATAATTAATTATAATCTTGATTTTTTTTATTATAACAAATAAATTAATCCTATTTACTAACAATTGAATTTAAAGTGATTATAGTCTTCAAAGCATCCAATAATAAATTGATCGATTTGTACGACGAATTTCGTGTATTAAAATACAGAAATTGTTACAAATTGTATTTTTGAGAATCCTAGGTTTCGAGACTTGTCGAGAATTTGACTTGTTCGACACTTGAATTTCGGAGTTTAGATTTGCAATTCGAAACTTAGACTTGATCTTGATTTAATTCGAAAAAGACTTTGATCTTGTTGGATTTATTTGATTTAAAGAAGATTTTGATCTTCTTTGTGTTCGCCGGACGTGAAGTTGAGATGATTTTTTCAGCACTTCGTGATTTTCTTCTGCACTTTCCCCTCTTTTCATTTTTTTCTGTTATAAACCTTTGGTCCTATATATAGGGGAAATTTGTGATCAATTTTGGTAATCACTCAATTAATTCAATTATGAGTTGAGAGATAGCTTCTCCAGCACTTCGTGAATTTCTCTTGTCCTTTTTCCCCTTTGAAATGAACCATTAACCCTATTTATAGAGAAAATTCGTGTTCAATTTTGGTAATCACTCAATTAATTCAATTAGAATTATTATAATTGAATAATTGTGTATTTTGAAAGAGTGGGATGAGGTTTTAAGATTTTATGGGCCTTAGCAGACTTTAATTTAACAAACTTAATTGGGCTAGTTATTTAAATTGACACAACACATTATTTTTATTTATTTATTTATTATGTCTACAAATGCCACCCTCAATATTTATTTATTATGAAATATATAAATTAATAAATGTTTATTTTCGAATTTTTTAAACGTAACCGTTATTCGATTATTTATTTTTTTATTTTACACAATTTCTAACTTACTTGATTTTTTTTTTAAATAGACTTTTTATGTTTTATGGTAAGTTGGGCTTAAGTGAAGCCCAATACTTACCTATTTATATGAACAAATTATGTTATTTAGAAATAAAAGGTAAGACCATATTAGGTTTCTTCTCTTTTCTTTTCAATTATTATTATTGGTTTCTGGAATTGGCAGAAACCAAATTGTTTGGTTTCTACCTTTCACGTTTTCACGTGTGCGTGTGTTTTTTTTAGCACAGTTGTTATAAAATTGGAACTAACATTTTTCATTTTCATTTACAGGGATTCAACTTTTTAACAATTCAAAGATTTTGAAGTTCAATATTTTCTTGGTGTAGTGTAGAATTTTGTACTGCAATTATTTTACGGGTTAGAAAATATTTTCTTATGAATAAATTCAAAATCGGAAACCCGTTCATTCACATGGAGGACCAAGGACTGCCACCTTTCGTCATCCAAGGCACTTTGTAATGAAGACCAAGGTCTCACTCATTCAACCGTCCAAGGCACTTTGTGTCTGGGAACAAGAACCGGCTCCTTCGACCCTTCAAGGTACTTTGTGTTTGGGATAAGGACTGGCTCATTCGACCGTCTAAGACACTTTGTGTTGGGGACCAAGGACCGACGCCTTCGACCGTACAAGACACTTTGTGTTTGGAACCAATGACCGACTCCTTCTACCGTCCAATGCACTTTATATTTGGGACCAAGGACCAGCTCTTTCAGCAGTCCAGGGCACTTTGTGTTTGGGACCAAGGACCGACTCTTTCGACTGTCCAAGACACTTTGTGTTTAGTACCAATGATCAACTCCTTCGACCGTTTAAGACACTTTGTGTTTGGGACCATTTATACATTTGAGAGGCCTATGATCTAGACAATAAAGGAATTTAAAATATTAATTACCTATTAATTTTTTTTTTTTTTTGCTAATCTTCTTTTTTTTTTTTAAAGAACGGTTAGGGCGAGCTCTAATAATAGATCGTATTCGGATATACACGAAATCATCGAACTTAAAAGCTAAGGCAAAAGTTACCTTCGTTTCAAAGATACTGATGTGATGTACCATGCCCAGACTGGAATACGAGGTAAACTTAAACTTAGCATCTGTAAGCNTTTTTTTTTTAAAGAACGGTTAGGGCGAGCTCTAATAATAGATCGTATTCGGATATACACGAAATCATCGAACTTAAAAGCTAAGGCAAAAGTTACCTTCGTTTCAAAGATACTGATGTGATGTACCATGCCCAGACTGGAATACGAGGTAAACTTAAACTTAGCATCTGTAAGCCAACTACAGATCCTTCTCCTGAGCTTTTGGAGCCTTTGTCAGAGTTGCATATGCCCATTATTAGTGAATGTCATGAGAATTCAAAAGTTGCCACGTCCAACCGATCTAGCAATCATCTTTCCTTTTTGTGTCTCCTGCCTCATCATTCCCAGAGCATGGAGTGCATCCCAAGGGCTGTAATTTGTGAGAGGATTAACAACAAAGAAATACGACGGGGAAGTACGTTCGTCAATCATGGAGAGATTTTTTTTCTTCCAAAGTTTTGGGAGTGGTCTTCATGGGTCCGAAACTTCTGCTCAAAAGGAATCTTCGCCAGTTAGCTTATGTAGTCAGCTCTGCCACAAAGGATTATCATAACTCAAATTCTATCTATAGAGCTCT
>CAIGRO010167094.1:0-14814 GCA_903798355.1 Fraxinus baroniana | reverse complement strand
ACCTCCCGACCAGTTATAAAGTTTGAACCGAGCTTCATTCCTGGTAACAATGTATCCGTTGGATAAATAAAACTCTCCCAAAGGAAATTCCCTTGGCCATCATTCGCATCTTTCATGACTAGGTTTCCTGAGTCAAGCAATATTGCAACTGGAGTTTTCACGGGTCGTGATGTATTTGATGACCATATGATTCCTCCACTAGATTCATTCAGAAGAACTAGAAGTCCTGGCTCGATAACCTTTAAGACTACTCCTGATGTATTTGAGACTGGAATTTCTCTGTTGGCAACCCATATTACAGTCTGGAATGGTATTTTCTTGTACCACATGCCCACGTATCTATTCTTGGAATTTCCAGGGCTGAAAAAGCCCAACTCAAAGCTTCCACCCGATGAAACTATGGTCTCACCATCTCTAAGGATCTTCGTAGTAGTTATAGTATCTGTTTGATTGGAGATTTTCGGGATGGCCATAAAAAAGGTTAAGACAAAAATCAAGAGGTAATATTTATTGGATATCTTCATGGTTCTAGTTCTACTCTCTTTCTCCTTTTTTCTTGTGTAATAGATTTGATTTTTAAGAAATGAGCAGAAGCTTGAATGCATGTTGACTGAATATAAGGTTTAGCGTACAAGCCTTAACTTCTTGACTTGGAAAAAAATCTTAGCAGGATCCAGAAAAGTTATACAATCTGCAAATCTGAAGTATTATAAGGTCGAGATTATGCTTCAAATATCTATGAATACTTATATATGAGTAGGACCACCATTTCATTGATATGAACAGGACAGGACAGTTCAATGGATTGACTCCAAGAATGACGGGAATATGAATGCTGACTAGTCTATGGTATCCGGAGCTATTTCCCTTCTCCATTTCCATTAATAATACTCTGGAATAACCAAGTCTTTCTATCTAAGCTTGTAATAAATAATTAACAGTTTAGCTTAAATGAAATTATCAGCTATAAAAATGTATATATTGATGATATATGTTCATTTAATTCTGCTAGCATTAGATTCTATTGTGCTTCACATCTGATTTGAATTCGTTCCGAGATCCTCTATATAGCTTTTAGGTACACTGTCTTAATTGAGATATGGCCACTGGCTTCCACAATAAGACTTTATTAGACCTTAGCTATGGCCTTCAACACGAATTGTCTTGCAATATCAGTTCGGTATTCGTTGCTGTTTGATTTGGATAAAAAATAGCTTTTAGTATATTTTGATCAACGTGTGATTGAAAATTGATAAAAATTGTGGATCCTATAAAATGTGCCGTCGAAAATGAGTCAGGGGCTTAGTAGTATCACATGGATGGCCATGCAAATTTTATATATATGTAATGTGTGTGTCAGTGTGTGTATATATATATGGATTTGATGTCCTGTGCTTAGTTTTATGCTAAGTATAGTGCCACATAAGCACGATGCTTAGCATAAAATTAAGCACGGTGCTTAAGAGATGATTACTCATATATATATATTGAATTTTTACATGCGGGCAAAGTTATTGAAATATAGTCAATAAGCAACTATGTCATACCCATCGGAATTGCTAAAATAAAAGTCTAATTTAATCAATATTAATTATAATTTTGGTCTAGTTTACAAAAAATTTGTCAAGAAATAAAAATTACCTAGATTCTGAAATCCACCTTGGTTTATCTCCACAATCTCTAATTATCAATTATCCCCAAAATTAAGCAAAAAGTGGAAATCAAGAATCACCCCAGCAGCCGGGTGGAATTGGACACAGCCACCACCAGGTTGGCTCAATTAAATGTGAACGCAAGCTGTGTATTTAGAATATTTTGGAAACTTCTCCATTTTTGGTCCACCATTTAGATTTCTACTGTTGGACTCTTCAGCTCATATAGAGAGTCTTCAAATAGGGTAAATCCCCCTTCTGGGTCAAGCCCGGGTTTGACACGGCACGGCACCCCCCTACTGGCAAGGAAGGGCGGTCCCTTCAAATATTACACGGCTTGTTTATTTTGACTTGCCTGAGCTCGAGATGATTGAAATATCAACTTTGTGGCGTTACTATGAATCTAGTTGGACGCTGCTCTATGAATATTTTTAATTGACACCAAAGTTAGGGAATAAGTTTAATCACAGATGTTTTTTTGGTCACTTATACCATGTACCTCTTTGAGAAAATCTTTTGTTTCTTTTGCCATTCACTATCTCAAGCACCAAACCTCGAAGCTAAATACATTAAATTTCACCAGGACAAGCCATCTATAGTGTATTTCGGGGAAATGTTGCCACTACATGATAAAAAATAATATGGGGTCCATCAAAAAAATAATAATAATATCGAGAATCTATTATGATAAATAGAAGAGCATTTCATATCTAATGGGATTGAGATTCATAATATGTTCCAACTAATTTGCTCGTGTTAGCTCCAGTCTCATTTCCTCTAGAACTTCTAGCCTAGGGATAGCAATAAAACTCGCTCAATTCGATACTCGTGGGGCTCCGTCCCGAATGGGGCGAGAATTACCCATCTAACCTGGTAAACGGGACGGGGATGGGGCGAGGGTCATTATCCTGAAATGGCTACTAAGCGGGTACGGGAAACATAGTCCTTGTCCAACTACCCGCCCCGTTTAAAATTAATTTAAAATTTAAGTTTTTTATTGAACAAAAATAATAAATTTATCATAATTTTTAAAGAGAATATAAGTTGCTTTTAACAAATGAGTAAAAAATTAATAATATATTAATATTTACTAACTAAAGACATAAAAAATACCCGCCTCGCCTCGCTTTAACCGGATATGGGTATGTGATAAGGTAATAAAAATACCTGACGGGACGGGGGTGGGATTGGCCGACTACCCGTCCCGTTGTCATCCCTAATATAAAATAAATGTAATGTCATATATATATATATATTACAATATTGATTGTTGTGTACATGTGCTGCAATTTTTTTTCTTATTTATTTTTTTTCATTTGGACATTTTCTTTTCTCTTCCCTTATTATAAGCCAATAAAATATAGATGGTGTATCCGTTGTTTACAAGTTTGATAAATTAATAAATTTGAAATATTTGAGAATTATTTGTTAATTACATGTAAATTAAAAAAATTTCTTTAATATTTTACTACACATTCTTCAAAAAACACTATTATAAAATTTATTTACCAAAAATTTGGGGCTCAAATATAGGAGTTGTTTGTTAAGAATTAAAATATAGATTTTAATCTAAGTAAAAATCAATAATTAATTTCAACTACATTTTTGATAGGATTTACAATTTTTTAATCACACATTTCATCAATTTTTAGAATATTGTTTTTTAAAAAATCTAATTTTAATCCCACAAGAATAGTCTTAGTAGCTAGATTTGTTTTAAAATATTTTTGTAAGTGAATTGACTTTTATTTTAGACGATGGGAAATAATGAGAACGCATTATAACACTTCTAAACAAACTATCGTGACAATAGTTTATAGTGGGTTTATTATAACAAACATTCAAGAAAATAGCAAAAGCTTTCTCAAAAAATCGTAAAGATTTCCTATAATTATAATTTGTTGGATTATTTTGTTGGTTGTTCTGTGGGATGGGATCATTTTCTTGAAGTGGAATGCTAAAGTTATCTTAAGGGGTTTGTGGTTTTTTCTAAAAATGTTGCCATTAAGTGAATTTTTTTATTGAACATTCAAGAAACTAGAAAATTTTCACAAAAATAGTGAAGTTTCCCCCTTTTTTACCTTATTGGATTTTTTGTTGGTCGGTCTGGGTGTTGGGATGAAAGTGGAATGTTGGAGTTTTTTGGGATAACTGGTTGTGGGTTTTTTTTCTTAAAATGTCCCCAGTAACAAGTGAATTTTCTTTGTTTAGATCTGAGGTTATCTGATGAGCTGGTGAGTTTATGTAGTTAATCACACACATATGTATACAGTTTTTTGTATATTTATATTGTGAAGAAGAAGGTGATGGAAAGACAGGCCATAACAGCACTGGTGGTGGTGTTAATACTTGTGGTGCATCCGTTCAGGTTCATTCATGGCAACATGGAAGGTTTGTATTTGTTTATTTAATCTATTTATTTTTTATTTTTAAGTGGTTTTTTCTTAAATTTCTTTTTGGGCTTTCTTGAAATGTTTTTGTTATTCCTGAGATGTTTAGTTGTAAAGTTCCACTTTTAAAGTGTAGTAAGAACTTTTTGTTGGATTTTTGTTAATCAACATTGTGTGTATTTATTATACAGGGATTTCTGAAGTGTTTGGATATTAAATGCCTTGATCAGGCATTCTTTATCTTGTTTATATGCATCTTGTGGGATGATTTGCTTAATGTGCATTCGTATGATGTACACAAAATGGAAACTTTTCTTGCACAAAATTGCTGTTGCCTCGTGTTTCCAGATTATCTCCATTTACTATCAAAGTTCTCATTGTTTGTCATTCTATTGCCATCTATCTCTTGCCGAAATCTACATTAATTATCTTAAGATTGAGCTTTTTTGAAAAATAATTACCTTAGTAAATATTTTTTCACAAGTTGCTGTGTATCTATAACAGGAAGCACATGTTCTATTAAAGGCCTTGCGCATGCACAATTTTCAACTTGAACTTAGGATGTTTGTCTACTCAGATACTATGTTGAACTATCTCAATAAAACTTGTGCTGTTATATAAGAAACTTGTTTATTTATTCTAATGTAGTCTTCTACATTAACTTTTACGGCAATCAGTCATGTGTCAATAACGGTAATTGGAATCCTAATTCCTACAGAATCGTTTGATTTGCTATTAGGGCAATCAGTTATGATGTCACTTTTTAATCAAAATGTATTTTTTTCTCTTTTTTCAACCACACATTCTCCAATAAAATAATATTACATGTAAATCTAAAATTTTTCTTCTTTTCTAACCACACATTCTTCAAAAAACCACTATTCCAAAATACACTTTTCTCCAAAATGTGATTTTAATGGAGCCCAAACAAGGGCTAAATCTTTGACACGATATTGTTCTGTATGGCGAAGTTATTACTTGTGGCTCTAAATTTTCGGTCTCATTTATGGGCAGGTGATGCATTACATACCCTTAGGGTAAACTTAGAAGATCCTAACAATGTGTTACAGAGCTGGGATCCTTCTCTGGTCAACCCCTGCACATGGTTTCATGTCACTTGCAACAATGAGAACAGTGTAATAAGAGTGTAAGATCTGCTACCATGATTTTCTTATGATAGGTGAGAGTTTTGAATTTTGATTCGCAATTCACTTTCTGAACACTTTTGCTTGCATTGGATCCCCCTATCAGTGATCTTGGGAATGCTGCTTTATCTGGACAACTGGTTCCACAACTTGGCCTGTTGAAGAATTTGCAGTACCTGTATGTCATATTTAAATCTTATCCTTTTTTTTCTTTTTATCTCAAGCTTGCACGCCATTCTCCTATTTATATGCTTCCGTTACCTAGGTTATGTTGGAAGTTCAAATCTGTGACTGATAGTTGCAAAATCTACTATATATAAAGCTGGCGACACAGCGTATTTCGTACATAATTTTATTTTCATTGTTGTTTGTGGTTCTGAGATCATTAATCCTTTAAAAAGATGGCTGCACAAATTGAAAAAGACCTTACCATTGACTTCTTGAAGGAAACAATAGATCAAATTCTTTGAAGTTGAGACGATCAGTTATTTGAGTTTTTTTGTTATTCTAGGGGATGTTGAAAGTATTTACTTTCATTCATACTTATAATATTTGGACATTCATGTACAAGGTATTCCTAACGCTAAAGGTTGTTTTTGTCACTCTTGATTTAGAGAAGGGGGGAGGAGGAGAGTCAAGAGCTTGGCAGTTACCAATTATGAGTATTTTTTGCCCAAAATTTGATTATGTTTAGATTCATGAGAATTTTCTAGAAGGAAAGAACATATGCACTCACTAATTTCATCATCTTCGGTTAGTAAATGGTAAGTATTTAGTTTCTTAAAACATCACCGCTGGTTACCCTACTTCAAGTGAAATTTGAAGTTGGTTAACCAACTTCATTTTTTTGCAACTTACTATGGTTTCAGTTTCTGTTTGATCACTTTTTCCAACTCCTTTCACGGAGTAACAGAATTGCTTACAGTTGACGTGTATCTTTTTCAGCAATTAACATCGTCTTGGTGTGCCATGTGCTAAAAATGCATTTTTACTGATTAAGTTATTCTATGCTGATGTGACTTGTAGGAGACAATGTTTTCATCATCCTCCATCAGAAACCACCTCACATTCTCCATGCCCAATCTTGAGTCGGTCTTCCACCACAGCTTTATGCACTTCTCCTGTTGTCCCACTTCTTGGCATAAACCACCGTACCATTAACTTTGTGTTCCAACCTGGTTTTTTCTTCGTGGTTGTCATCCATGAAGGGAAGGTGCAATGAGGATATAGCAGAAGCATTGTGGATTAATGCACTTTTCCATTTATTGGATCACGAAGCAGTATGCCTTGCATAACTGGCACTTGAGCTACTCCATCCTCTCATTTTGTGATTATGATGTATTTTCTAATCGATATAACAGTACATAGATGGCTGAGATGAATAGAATAAACCATTCCATAAGCTTATGCAGGGAAATATTCTGCGATGTTGCACACCAAATGAGTGTCCCTGATGGGTATCTCATCTATAAATTTTTTTCTGAAATATTCTGGTTTTCTTTCATGGTTTAGGACAAAAAAGAAGTGGAGATGGGTATTGTTCTTGACTTTGTGTTATCAAGTTTTAACTTTGCTCAAGGTTGGGTGGTGTTTTTAACCCGTTTCTTAAATTTCCACCCCCAAAAATTTTAAGCAAGGAAGCGGTTAATAAATCTACCTCCTGGTAGACATTCTTCGTAAAGATTCCTCATGAACTTATTATTTTAATTCAAGGTTTGTTTTGTTCTTTTTCCCTGAAAGTGGAAGAATCTTTTTACTTCAGATTTCCTCTTTTCAAAAAATCCCCTGAAAGGAACTAACTTCTAAAGACACATTTTAAGTTAATGTTTTACATTATTTATGCCAACTACTACTTATAATACAGTTTATTGATAATTAAATTCTTTTAGTTGGTAACAGCTCCATCCAGAAAAATTTTACTTACCTGCTGATAATTAACACAAGACAGAATCTGTTAATTTTATGCAAATAAACAGCCTTTTATTGAATTTTTGTTTCCTCTTTATATGCATGTGTAATACAGTTCAATGCATTCATGTCTTGTAACACAAATCACATGGGCAAACATGTCATAGATACTTGCCAATTGTTGAACTTCCACTTACAGATTTTTTTTTAATTATTATTTTATTATTTTTTTAAAATTGTGAATTACATGACATTAGTTTGTTCGATTTGTTGTAACAGGGAGCTCTATGGTAATAACTTAAGTGGGCTAATACCCACTGATTTTGGAAATCTGACTAGTTTGGTGAGCTTGGATCTGTACATGAACAGTTTCACCGGTCCCATTCCAGTGACGTTGGGCAAGCTATCGGAATTACGCTTCCTGTGAGTATCTTATCCTGGACTTGGAAATAGCATTATCAATATTTATTTACTTGTCCTTCCCGTCTTTGAAATTGCTTGTGCATAAGCTTGTTTTGTTGTGTTGGGTGTGATAACGAGGTTGGGGAGAAGCACAATAACTGTATGTATATAGAAATATGTGTCAAAAATATGAAGATGACTACTAAATATAATCAACATTATATACTCTGGTTGTTACTTGACATTGAGCTCCTGTTTGGGCTCCATTAAAATTAAATTTGTGGAGAAAATGTGTCTTGGAATAGTAATTCTTGGAGAATGTGTGGTTAAAAAATAAAGATTTTTTTTTCGGTTTACGTATTATATTATTTTATGACAAAATGTTTAGTTAAAAATGAGTTTTGAAAAAAAAAAATATTTTTTTGAAGAATGGAGCCCAAATAGGTTCTGAGTTTGTTTTCATGCTAATAAAAATTGCTATGTCCACTATTCCCTGGGGTGAGGTTCAACAATCAATAACGTGACTTTCTTTGGAACATGACTTGGTGCTGATAATTAACATAAGCGTCTGTGACACTAATTTGTTGACATGTTAATGCAGTCATGTAATAAATTAAATATAGAGAGAATTATGCATGAAGATTATATTGCTTATCAGATATATGTTGAGCAATATTGAATTCTATAGCATTTGAGAGTTTTTATCTGTTTAGTGCTGATGCATTGGTCCAAACATGTTACTCTCGTGTTACTTTTCTTGAAGAAAGCTGGCAGTTTGATTGTTATATTGTTTGTTGGTAAGCATGAATCTTATTGTGTACTATTTTGATGCCTCTGTAAGGGTAGTCGGCTAAATAACAACAGCTTGACGGGCACCATCCCCGTGTCATTGACTAATATCTCAACACTACAAGTGCTGTAAGTTTCTAAGCTTTTCTCAGTTATTTGATAATTCTAATTGCCGCTTAGTTTTTGCCTCTTCCTGGCTTTAACTCTGTCTTAAATGTAATTGCTCGAATTTCTCGGAAGAGCTCTTGATTGTTCAAATTGCATTCTTGTGCAGGGATCTA
The DNA here is from genome assembly GCA_903798355.1 of Fraxinus baroniana. Classification (NCBI taxonomy): domain Eukaryota; kingdom Viridiplantae; phylum Streptophyta; class Magnoliopsida; order Lamiales; family Oleaceae; genus Fraxinus; species Fraxinus baroniana. The sequence continues at coordinate 6,247 of CAIGRO010167094.1, read as the reverse complement.
TCCAACAATCAACTTTCAGGTTCTGTTCCAGATAATGGCTCGTTTTCTCTATTCACCCCTATCAGGTTCTCGCTGATACATGCCATGACTATACTTTTGAACAGAGAGTATCATCCTTTTAAATTAGTCAGTAACTTATGGGATTTTCTAATCCTCAGTTTTGCAAATAACTTGGACCTATGTGGTTCGGTTACCGGACGTCCTTGCCCTGGATCTCCTCCATTCTCTCCACCCCCTCCATTTGTCCCACCACCTCCAATATCTTTGCCAGGTAATTGTCCTATTTAGTGGTGGCGTAAGTATCCAATTTTCTGTTAGCTTGTTTAATTAGTATATATTTCTCGAATGAAAACTGGATTATCTTTAATGCTACAGTTTGTCTTTATACCTTAATTTGAAAAATTTGGCTGTTTTGTACCATTTAGTGTAGTTTTAGAAGTATGGAAGTAGTTGTTTATGATCACCCTTCCATTTTACTACTACTGAATTGGCTCAAATTGTATTTCGTAGAGGCTATTTGTTTGAATTTTATATAGCCCGTGTTTGACAACCATTATTTCAAAACTCTTTAATTCTCGTACTCATTTTCAACCGCACATTTACGCGATAAAATATTTTGCATGTAAACCTAAAACTTTTTCCTACTTTTTAACGACACATTCTCCAAAAAATCACTATTCAAAACTTCATTTTCTCAAAATGAAGGTTGTCAAACAGGGGCATGGAAGTAATTGATGACGGTATGAAATTTTTTCTTAGGTTTCTTTCTAAATTTAATAGTTGTAATTGCAGGAGGAAATGGTGCAAATGGAGCTATTGCTGGCGGAGTTGCTGCTGGTGCTGCTCTTCTCTTTGCAGTCCCTGCCATTGCATTTGCATCTTGGCGTCGAAGAAAACAGCAGGAATATTTCTTTGATGTACCAGGTTAGTAGTTTGACTTTACAAGTCTATTTAAATGAAAAGTTGAAGCTTTCAAAGAGGGGAGAAATTATTTATTTTAACTTATTCTTCAACATGCTTCCACACGTGTAGTCTAGATTCATTTTTCACGTGCACTTTTTTCATAAATGGGTTGCAGCTGAATTGATCATAGCCTGCTCTTGTACCTTGTTGAACCAATTTATCTAAAAGTATAAGCTGTTAGAGAGGGGATGACTTATTTATTTAAATGTAATCTTCAACATGTGATAACTTGTCTGTACACTTTTGCAGCTGAAGAGGACCCTGAAGTCCACTTGGGGCAACTTAAAAGGTTCTCTCTTCGAGAGTTGCAAGTTGCTACGGATAGTTTTAGCAATAAAAACATTCTGGGAAGAGGCGGCTTTGGGAAGGTATACAAAGCACGATTAGCAGATGGTACACTGGTGGCCGTAAAAAGACTTAAGGAGGAACGGACACCGGGTGGGGAGCTTCAATTTCAAACAGAAGTAGAGATGATCAGCATGGCGGTGCATCGTAATCTCCTTAGACTGCGTGGCTTTTGCATGACTCCAACCGAACGTCTGCTTGTTTATCCATATATGGCTAATGGAAGTGTCTCATCGTGGTTAAGAGGTGATACTTGTCAAGAATGCTGCTAGAAGTCCAATGTATCAACTTTATTTCCATTATGTCGGACTATGAGCTGGCTAAGCTAAGCTTAAAAAAGATTTGTTTCAAATCACACGTTTGGATAACTTACTTTTAAGCCTCCGTTTGGATAACAATTTATAAATGGTTTATAAATTCTGTCAAATATTAATTTCAACCACACATACATAACTACTACTCATTATTATTCACATATTTCATGAGATCCAATACTGTTCCTCTTACTATTTCTCTTTATAGACTATTTATAAATTTTCCAGACGAAGGCTAATTAAAAAAACGTTATTTATTTTAAAAGTAACTTTTACCTTATTTCCAAAACAAGTAACTAACTTATTTCCAACTTTGACCAATAAAAAGTTATTTATTTACTTGTAAACCTTTTAAGCTTAGCCCATAATGCTTAGTCTTTTTGTTTGCGTAAATGTCCCAATTACCCGTGTTTTTGTAGTCACTTGATTCTTTCTTAGTAGTTACAGCCGTGAGCCTGGAAGAGAAGATAGACTTAGACCTCAAGCATATACTAACTATAATTGTTTACATATGTAGAACGTCCACCAAATGAGCCGCCACTTGATTGGCCGACACGGAAGTGCATTGCTTTAGGATCTGCCAGAGGATTATCATATTTGCACGATCACTGTGATCCGAAGATTATTCATCGTGACGTGAAAGCTGCAAATATATTGCTCGATGAAGAGTTTGAGGCTGTTGTTGGGGATTTTGGTTTAGCTAGACTTATGGATTACAAGGATACGCATGTTACTACTGCTGTGAGAGGAACCATTGGACACATAGCTCCCGAGTACTTGTCCACTGGAAAATCTTCTGAGAAAACAGATGTTTTTGGCTATGGAGTTATGCTTCTCGAGCTAATAACAGGGCAGAGGGCATTTGATCTAGCTCGCCTTGCAAACGATGAAGATGTCATGCTGCTTGACTGGGTATTTGTTCTTTTCAATATATCTTCATTCGTCTTCCCCTCTCATTTATCTTATTTCTCCAATATTATGGCTAAATTGGAAACCTTAAAGTGATTTTTCCCTTAAAAGAGCTTGTGAAATACTAGTTGATCAATTTGGAAAATGAGCTTTATTTGTAGATTTTTCTACCTTCAAGATGCTTAGCGTATTGTACTTTGTGCTCCATGAATGTGTCAAGTTTTGCAAATTGAGTCGGTCAGATTACACCAATGTGACGCAACAAGCCAATTTTATATTTTACTTCATGTTCAGGTGAGAGGGCTTCTAAAAGAGAAGAAATTGGAAATGCTAGTTGATCCTGATTTGCAGAACAAATTTGTGGAGGCAGAAGTCGAACAGCTAATCCAGGTCGCTCTTCTATGTACACAGAGTACCCCGATGGACCGGCCCAAGATGTCAGAAGTGATGCGAATGCTAGAAGGCGATGGCTTGGTTGAGAAGTGGGACGAATGGCAGAAGGTGGAAGTTCTCCGCCACGAGGTGGAACTAGTTCCACATTCTAGTTCCGATTGGATCGTTGATTCCACGGAAAATTTACATGCCATTGAGTTATCTGGTCCAAGATGATCTCATGAAACAAGTGAAGAAAAATTTCTAAGTTTCCTCCTTCCCCCTATTCTAACAAAATTAACACCATTTGGTCTGCTGGGAATCCATGGCGAACTATGCTCGTTTATGTTTGTGCATATGATTTTGTAATGGCAGGCATGTTTACATGCAAATCCTTGTGAAGTTGAATGGTAGCCCAGAAAGTTGTATAGATAGATTTTGTGTTGTATGCTGCATTTTCATTTGGCATTTCTACAAGAACAATGCATTCTCATGTGCTGCAAAGACTACAGATCTGTGTGAATCGTTTAGAGGTGTAAATCATACTGTGCTGGGACAACAGGAGTTGCCTCGATAGCCGTGTGGGCCGGCAGGATGTCTAACTAGGCATATCATGTCTTTAGAGTAGGCATGTCATGTCTTTAGAGGCGGCCTGTGCTGGGATTGCCAACGTCACCAGGAGATTTTTGGAGGACAACTTTCTGCAAGAGCTGTAGCAATGTTATATGGGGGTCAAAATTGGGTTGTTAAGAAATAGTACAGAATGGAAATATCAAGAATGTTATTTGATAACTAAGGTATACAACATTTTAAGATCCATAAATAACAAATCAGGCATTCTCTAATAAATATAGAGTTAGCTATATAAATCTTTTACTTTGATTATTGGTTTCATCGTTGGAATTGTTCTGTTTGGTCTATTGCTAGATTTATATGATTTGAGTATTGCTAGTATGAGATGTTTATGATACATGTTATTTACTTAGGATATTTTTGTTATTTAGTGTTTTGAAAGGGTGGAATGCTAACATTTTGTAGATAATTTCCTCGAGAAGTTATATGAGATAGACCTGACGAATAATAAAATATTCAATTTTTAGTTGGGTATTATAAAATTATTTAAATAAATAAAATTGTATTACAATTTCATTGGATGATGTGTCAATAGCCCTGCTGGCATATAGACTTGCGATCATCACCTTGCTCGATGAATATTGCTATTATTATAACTCTTATCAAAAATAACTTAGATAGTGACCAACCATATTGTATGTCGGAAAAAAATTGTCATTTTATCATTGTTTTCCTTGTACAAATAAAAGCTTTGTTTTCCTTCTATAAAATCGTTAGTTGACCAAAAACCAAGCATTTAATTATAATTTTACAAGTGAAAAGCGTAAAATGGTCTTTTAACCTTTTAAACGAGGAAAAATTGCATCAAATGTTCCAAACCTTTCAAAAATGTATATCGTGGTTTTAAATAACAATAAGCATTGTTTTTGTCCGGCTAAGCCTGGATACTTCAGAATTTAGATAACTATTAGCCTAAGTGACGTTTGGAGGTTGAGATACCAAATTTAGGGAGAATTCTCACGTATCGAGATAGTTACTTCAATCCGTGAAACTCAACTAAAATTGAGCGAGAAAAGAATGTGTTGTGAATATTAACTTTAGAATAAAACACCTCGAGTGAGAAATTGAAGAGTAAGTTTGGGAATGTGCAATCGATGAGAGAGATGAGATATTTAACCATCATGGGTCAGAGTAACCAACATAAAGAACATGGTGATTAAATTGACTATACACATACATTGATCGAGAATTGAATAAGAGAATTAGTTTTGATAGTGTTATTTACGAGTTTTTTATGAATTATTATTAAACGATTTCAATACTTTGAGACAAGTACGACAAAGTTATCTGATGTATTATTTTTATATTTGTTTGCTTGTGTGTTGAATAGATAGTCTTCATCGAGACGAATAAGAATGTAAGTTTGAAATATTTATCTAGGTTTATATACTTGGCTATTTATTGCTAACTGACGGATATCTACCTAATTTAGGTTAAATTATGTTATTAAGTAAAACTTAAATTAGATACAATTTGGTGTGAAAAGTTGAAATTGGAGTTGATTTGGAGAAATTGAATAACAATCGGATTGCAATTGTTCAATTAGTAGCAATCACATGTCATTCACAAGTTTTGAAAGTCAAATCCATTTGGAAAGTTCAAAGACTAAATCACAAAATTTTGAAACTTGCATAGGATCTGGATGATAGAGGAATGTAGATGATTAAATTATGAAGATTTAAAGATAGAGGACTAGAGGTACAATTAGAAAGGAACTTGAGCTTAACCAAGAGGACGATTCAAGGATCAAATTGAATTTGGTGAAAATATAGAGGCTTGCGATCGCAAGGGCTGCCTATGGAAAGTTTTATTTTCTTTTTGTTTCAAACCATAAAAAGATTTATGTAAAAGACACAAAATTTTCTTTTCCTTTTTGTTCAAACCACTTGGTTGAGTCATATAAATTTTTTCTTCAAAGTTCCATTTAAGAAAGTAGTTTCTACATTTAACCATTCCAGTTAAAATTCAAATTGAGTAACAAGAGATAGTAAAACTCTTATGAAAGTGCATTTGACTACATGATAGAATTTAGTCAATTCATTCTCTTTGGATAACACTCTTAGCAACTAATGTGGCCTTGAATCTTACACTTCCATCTTTAGATTCACTTTCTTTTATTCTATAAATTCACTTACAGTCAATATCCTTTTTGTCATTTTGGAATATTAACTAAGGTCCATGTCTTATTTTTGTCCAATGAAAGCATTTCATCTTTCATGGTTGCAAACCAGAGGCTTGCATCTTTTCCACCAATAGCTTCTTCATAGGAATCGGGCTCATTGTTCAAAAAATTCAGCAAAGTAAGTGCAGTAACAAAACCTGCTTCATTAAATCTGGATGGTGGTCTAATTTCTCTTCTCACCCTATCCCTAGCAAGATGATAATTTTCTAAAGGATTTTCAGATGGTTCAAGTTCATTATATCTAGGTTCAGGTTCAGGATCTGAGTTTAATTCTTGAACACGCTTCACCTCAATCTAATCCTCATTTCCAAGATTTAAATCTGCAGGAAAGAGGTCAGTTTCAACATAATTTTTATTCTGAACATTTTTAGAAACGAGATTATCCTTTTCTTTTGTACAAGGCATTTGTTTTCATTATAGACTGCATTTCTACTAATAATGACTCTGTACCCTCCCTGAACTCTTAGCCATGTTTTGAATAGAGGTGAACACGGTTCGATTTGGGCGGTTTGTGTTATATTTTCAATTC